>CAHIKZ030000181.1:2095000-2125000 GCA_903632075.3 Acanthosepion pharaonis
CGCTCTGTCCGAAGACACAGACACAATTGAAAGATGAAATGAAGTTTATCCGCCCGAGATCAGATACTACACTTTGATCCTAGCCAAAAGGCCGTTTATTTACTTGACCCCCACTGAGTCAGGTTGTGACACAAGATCGGTTTTTAACATGGGGAGACGAGTGTTTTCAATAGGGCCGCTGGTCCAAGCTGGTCTTAGCTGGTCATAGCTGGTCTAAGCTAATCATAGCTAGTTTTGGCTTGTTCTAGCTGATCCAGACCCGAGCCGGTCCAAGCTATGCGTAGCCGTGATCGAATCTTAGCCAAAAGGCCGAGAACAATGACGAGCGCGATAAAAACGCCATTTTTCAAACGTACAGTATTGAACGACGTAAACCGAGTAAGACAATCGCCAAAAATCTATTTATCATAAGTAAATTAACATCGTCTGCTGAATTATTTTAGATCATTATGTAGAGAAATGTTCGTAAGACGGGGATTTTTCTCACGGGAAAAAAAGACCCTGTTGAATTTCAGTAGGTGAATTAAAGAAAGATTGGAAGATGGTAGTGTTTAACATCTCCTGCGAATAACTTATATAAATACGCACTATTTACATTATTCGGACTATTGCCCTCATCTTTGTCGCCATATTTATCACAACGTTTCGGTCGTTGTACGCTCCGGCCTTATTTAGGTGGTTGGAATGTCGAACAGTGTATGAAGATGAGCACTAGTAAAAATGGTTGCTGAAGACAGTAGGTTTATAATAGCCAGAAATTCATACACAGATGTCCTCATGGACATATGGCACAGTGGATAAAACCTTTATTTCGCTCACTGCGGTAGACTGTTCTAGTTCCATGTGCCATGTTTTAATGGATGTCAGTTATCAGTTATCTTCTGTTAATTTTCCCTCTTAAAGTTCTCCACTGCCTTAACTGGGTATTGAACTCACACTCTTTGGGTCCTGTCACTGGATCTAACTAACGCCTTTATCCACTGTTCCATGTGTCCTTAACTACACATGGCATAGTGGATAAAGTGGCACACTGAAGAAGGCCGAAGCGTACAACAGCCGAAACGTTTTAATAAATATGGCGACAAAGATGAGGACAATAGTCCGAATAATGTAAATAGTGTACATAATACCTCATCTCAGGAATATAGACAGATACTGAAAGGCCGAAACATTGTAATAAATATGGCGACAAAGATGAGGACAATAGTCCGAATAATGTAAATAATGTACATAATACCTCATCTCAGGAATATAGACAGATACTGAAAGGCCGAAACATTGTAATAAATATGGCGACAAAGATGAGGACAATAGTCCGAATAATGTAAATAATGTACACAATACCTCATATGAGGAATATAGACAGATGCTGAGAAATTAATTGATTTTAGGAAAAAAGTAACTAGCAAAAAATTAAATCGAATACATAGTGGAAAAAGGGAACCATAGTTGTCTCCCCTTCAAACTATTTGACTATAAAAGAAATGGTCGAACCTCTTTCATGAGCTCTAGTCAAATTATATTAAATAAAGCTACACTACAAACATAAACGTTCATCTGTTTTTCTTTTTCAAGATCAGTGGAATAAAGTCAAAGTAATAAAAATAGAAGATCATTGTAAATTTTAAAGAAACAGCGCGCATACCTACACTACATTTCAAAAGTTTCAAGCCCCAGAATTAGCATGGGATGAACTTCACAGAAGAGTCAAAAAATGAAAAAGTGCTCATAGACTGATTGAAAAAAGAATGGAATCAATTATCAAACTTATACAACGAATGCTAAAAATTGTGTGTTGCTAAAGGCAAAAGGAGGATATTTTGTGTTCCTCAGGAGAATTTCTGCTGCTCAAGGCTAAAAAGGATATTTGGTGCTGCCAATGATAATTTGCGCTGCCAAAGACTAAAAGAGGATATTCTGTGCTGTTAAGCATAATGTGTGCTGCTCAAGGCTAAAGGGCGATATTTGGAGCTGCTAATTATAATTTGTGCTGCTCAAGGCTAAAGGTTGTTATTCTATGTTTTAATGATAATTTTTGTTGCTCAAGGCCAAGGGAGAATATTTTGTGTTGCTAATAATACTTTGTGATGCTCAAGGCTGTAAGAGGACATTTTGTGTTGCTAATGATAATTTTTGCTGCTCAAAGCTAAAGGAGGACATTTGGTGCTGCCAATGATAATTTGGGCAGCTAATGATAATTTGTGCTGCACAAGTCTAAAGGAGAATATTTTGTGCTGTTAAGCATAGTGTGCCGCGCAAGGCTAAAGAAGAATATTTTGTGTTGCTAATGATAATTTGTGCTGCTCAAGAGGAAAGGATGTTATTTTGTGTTTTAATGATAATTTTTGTTGCTCAAGGCTAAAGGATGATATTTAGTACTGCCAATGATAATTTGTGTAACTAATGATAATTTGTGCAGCTCAAGGCTAAATGATATTTTGTGCTGTTAAACATACTGTGTGCTGCTAAAGGCTAAAGGAGGATATTTGGTGCTGCTAATAATAATTTGTGATCCTAAAGGCTAAAAGAGGAATTTTGTGTTGCAAATGACAATTTGAACTGGTTAAAGGAGGATATTTTGTGTTGCTAATGATAAAAAAAATGATATTTTATGCTGCTAATGATAATTTGTTCTGCTCAAGGTTAAAGGATATTTTTTTTAAATTTAATGATAATTTGTGCAACTCTAATGGAGGGTATTTTGTTGCTAATGATAATTTTTGATCAATTTTTATGCTGCTAATGATAATTTGCGCTGTCCAAGTCTAAAGGAGGATATTTTGTGTTGCTAATGATAATTTGTGCTGCACAAAGGTAAAGGAAGGTATTTTGTGTTGCTAATGATAATTTGTGCAGCTCATGGGTAAAGAAGGTTATTTTGACAAGTGCAAAATTTAAACATAAAATCTTTTTTTCATAAATATAATTTTAAATAAAAAGTCATGTCTCACTTTTTTAATCATGTATAACAATTTTCTCTTATTTAATGTTCAAAACAACTACTTTTGGGGCAATTTTAAAAATTATAAGGGTTTTCCTCAAACTTTTGAACTGTAGTGTATTTCTGTAGTTTTTTTAGTTTATTATTGTAACTAATCGCATACAGTAGGTGGAAATAAATATTCGTACACATGAGAAATTTTATCTTAATAAACTTCCCCCTCCGTATAATTACGTTAATTTTTCATTAACAATAAATTAACAATTATGAAATAAACGTATCAAAAAGACAATTTAAAAAAAAATCAAGACTAGGCAAAGGAAAAATGTTTTCGTACAAATCAGTTATCTTAAAATAATATTTCATTACGATGCCATTCTTGAAGTTTGCCATTGCCATCTGGTAGTGCTTGATAACTTTGCGTTGAATTCTAGCCCAGTCTTTTTTACAAATAACCTCCAAGTTATTAATATTTGGCGGGCTCTTCAAACGAATTTGAAGATTTTCAATTTTCACCATAAATTCTCAATTGACTTTAGATGTGGCGATACGCTCTGCCACAAGTTCCCTCTGAGCTTTTCTTGGTGAGTCGTTTCTGTGTAAGTTTAGCCTTATGTTTAGGCTGGTTATCTTGTTGGCAACACCATTCATCTTTTCTATAGAGACAAAAAAGTATACTTCTGAAATACTGAAAGACATCCCTCCGTTCATAGTACCAATTGTCACATGAATTTCTCTAGTAACATTGGAAGAAAAACCCTCCTACATTGTGATGCTTCCGCCACTGAATGAATAAATCTATATTTATATCTGTCCATAGTTAATTAATAAACATAATTTCGCATAAAGCTAGGGCAAGTGTGTCCCCAATTAGGATTAAACACTCTAATACTCGTCTACAAGAACTGTTTGCTCATTATTACTCCACGGTGGGATCCTTAAATGCTTATGTAAGTTTTTCTTTAACTTAGAGTAATGGTTCGCATTTACAGTGGAAAAATTAAATATCCGAAAACCTGAAAATGTGTATTTTAATAAATTACTCATTTGTATAATTATCTCTGACTTACAACATGGAGAAACATATTAGATTAACATTTATCAAATAAACGGTTCAAAAATACAATTGAATAATTTTTTTTTTAATCTAACTTCCGAAAATGAGTAGAAAAAAATACGTCTACAACTGCAATAAGTTTTATAAGTTATATTAACGTATTTCGTATGAAAAAAGCTTCTAAGAATGTTCTAGAATTGTTTGGAACACCTTGTGACGGTTTTACAATTCCTCCAAATCTGTTGCTTTCGGCCAATGCAGAAAGCTTATCAGTATGATAAAGACGAAGGAGCTTTCTACTGAACCAAAGACTAAAACAACATGGCTGCATAATGAAAGGTTGAGCTCAATTGATTAGGTTAAATAGGTCATTTAGTACAATAGGCAATTTTGTTTTGAAATGAAAGAAGACAGGAAACACTCCTAAAATACCTCGCCCATAGACATTAAGAAAACGAGAAGGAGAACTATCTCCACCTAGTTCTTTAATTGATAACCTTATAATTTTATACAATTTCATCATCATTAAACTGTTTCGATTTGAGGTCATGAATTAACAGTGAAATTGTATACTAGTTCGACAATATTTTACTAGCCTTCTCTCTCCTCTGCGGATTTGTTGCAGGTCTTTCTTGATTATAAGCTTCTCCAAAGGAAAAGTGGCATCTTTCTGCCTTGTTTTTTGAATGTCTCGGTTCAGCGTTGTGACTATGGTGGTTCTTGGTAACCTTTGGAATTTTTGAAGTCAATCATTTCAAAGTAAAACTCCATGGCTTTGTTATCTGGGCATTCTGGGTCTATTCGCAAAATATATCAAAGAAGTTCCCTTCTTGCTTTCAAAAAGAACAAAGACAAACGCGATTCTTGACATCGTCAAGTTCTTGTTGGTTATATTATGAGTGCACTTTTTTCTAACAGAATTCCCAGTTGTCGTCTGTAGAAACTGTCTAGCTTCTGTTCTACTGTCTTTTGTAAGGCCCCAAGTTCCAAACTTTTTTTTTAAGCGTTTCACCCCAAGCAAGCCGGGAAGCCACTAGGACGCAAGGGGTTACAGAAAATTTGGAGCAAGATCAGATAGGAGTGATAGAAGAAAGGATGAGGAGAAGGATAGTGGGTAGATCAAGGTAACTGGAGATGTCGATTGACATTACATTTGAATAGCTGGAGATTATAGCTCTCAGAGAAACTAGAATAGGGAAGGGAGTTCCACATGCGAGAGGTGCGAGACATGAAGCTATTAGAGTAGAAGAGACGGCTACATTAAGGAGTTTCGACAGTGACGGCGTTATGTGTAACCCACTCAATAGGGCTTCAGTTCTAAGAGGGAAGTCGGGTATGGGCACACCGGAAGAATCGAGCGTTGAGTTGAATGAAAATTTCCGTGCAAAGCATTCAGCCTTGTCGGCAGAGGTGGTCAGAACTTTGAACTGGTTGAACAATGGCGGTATAGAGTGTTTGCAATTGTTTAATACGCTCTTGCAGAGCCGTCAATAATCTTTGGAGCCAAATTTGCAAGATGCAATACGCTCCTTCATCCGAGCAGCAAATAGTGACTTAGCATCGTTGAGGACACGTTTACACTCATTACGGGCGGAGGCAAAGAGACGTCTATTGCAAGTTAAAATTGGTTTCACCAAGGTGTTATACAGCTTTAATCTTCTGTTATCAGATATTCTGTCTCAATTTATAGCATGAAAAGTTTAGAGTAGTAACCGTGTTATAAGATAAAAATTGCTTAATCTTTGAACATATTGACAAGTCAGGACATACCCTGCTGAGGAAAATATATTTCTTGTTATATTTTTTTAAAAAGTAAGTAATATTTTTACAAAATTTAATTAAGTGCTCTTTAAAATTAGTATTTTCTTTGAAACGAATGTCTGCAACAAATATTGTTTTTTTAAGGAATTTTTAAATTTTTTAAATTTCCCTATTGTTGGCGTTCATCGCTTATTGAACTGGGCGAAAATGAGTTTGATTTTCCTTTTTTATATTTTAAAATATCACCACTCTTTATTTAAAGATATAAAATAATTTTTCTTTATTTTACAGATTAACTTTATTATTTTTCAAACAAAATTACAATTTAACTTCAAACAAATATCTTTAAACTGTGCAAAATTCGTTGTTTAGCTTTTATAGAAAGCCTGTGGAGTTACCTATGTTTTATTGAGTCGAATCATCCACTCCCCCTCCGTATTCCATTTTTAAGAACGAAGTTCCACTCAACTTTTTCCCGATAATTACTACTCAGAGTCCCGTGTGGATGCTTCCCAGGATGCAACAATCTTAAGCTTTTCAAGTCAAGGGTCAGTGGTTATCTATCCTCCTTATTGCCATAATATTACCTTCCTCTTACATTTATATCACGCACATCATACAGTAAAGCTCTACCTTGAGTGGCTCTTAGGATTTCTATTAGGTGAATTTTAGAATGAAAAATGAATCAATTGAACTCAATTCTCAGTGATAAAAGAATAATTGCTTCTACTTTGAAAACTACTACTCTCAGGAACAGACTCCCACGGGGATACTTTTCTGAACGATGCAATCTTAATTTCTTCAAGTCAAGGGTCAGTCATTATTTATCCTTATCGTCATAATATCTCCTTCCTTTACACACCTCATTCCCTAACGCTCTACCTTGAGTGGCTCTAGATCTTTTTGCATCAATGAAGAATTTGGTTGCACATATAGTTTGGGTAAATGATCTTTTATTTTACTATTGTTCACAAAATATAAGGTCTAAATGCCTCTCTTAGCGAATTACTGAATGTGGAAGTTGTACAGGCGTATAGGGAGCTTAACGAAGGGAAGCGACAGATACACGTTCTACTTATGAGGCAGCACGGCTTTGAGGTTCCTGGATGAGCTGGCGATGAAGAGGCGCCATACGCTGGAAGTGACAGGCGATTCCAGTTGCCTCTAACAAGACCGGTCATATTGTGGCAGAAACAAAGCCCATTTTGACGGGTAAAAAATGTCGAAAGGTACTGGTGACGCTTTGTCTGGCCTGCGATTCGCACGCATTCACCGAACAAATTCCACTGCTTGAGACTTGAATTCAAAAGCAAAGTTTGAAGTGAATAATAGCCATTTCCTTTGCTTTCTAGATAGAAGCAATTAAAAAATAACACTTACTGACCAATGAGAAAAAAGTCAAAATTTTCTCATGCAGTATTATTAGTGTGTTTAATTTTAACATAATGCTTACTAATCTTGTCCTTTTACCTAAATAAGCTTATTAATTAACTATAGAGAAATAAAGATTTTATCCATTTTGACTATATTTTTTTGAAGTATCAATTGAATTCTCAACAATAATATATAAAAAAAAACATCCTTCATCTTACTGCTTTACTGAATTTCAACGCATTTTCGTTTCTTTGCTTTCTTTTGTAAGCTGCTTTGACAGGAAATTTCAATTGAGGAAAACGGAAGTGGATATTAATGAAATATTAAACGTGTGTTGGAAATCAGCTTTACCAATATGTCAGACAGGACCGGAAACAATTTCGAAACTGACGTCATTAAATCAAACGATACTTCATTCTTTATTTATAAACATTGATAAAATACTGGGCGCTTAGCCTAACACAGTGGATTACATGCTTCACTCGCAAATATTTACTGATGCTGTGTGTTCGGTCCTCACCGGGTATATTATTATTTCAATTTTTTGTTGAGAAAAATCGGCCTTTCTGTTCAAGCTTCACTCCGTAAATAAAGAAAACTGATTCTTTCACTTCTAAATAAAATGCAGCGGAACAAAATAGAAAATTACTCATGATAACAGGAGTAACAAATCGGCTTTGGAAATAAGATTAAAAAGACTGATCTCTAGACTATGAACAGATCAAAACCCATTGTAACTGGCTCCTGTTTCCTCGTTTGTGATCTTCAGATCCGGTATTCTCACGTAGATGAGCTGTCAAAATTCCAAATATTTTGTGTGTGTCCTTTTTTTACTCAGACGATTATTAAATAATAGAGAGTAGATTATTATTATTTTTGGAGGAAATGTATCTCAGCTCCGGCATCTACGGGTTGACCTTCGGAGTCATATGTAAGACATAATAAGAAAGTCGATTTTGTCTGGGCTAGCATAGGAATTATAGATAGAGAAAGTTTTTTTCAGTAAATCTTAATCCTCAAGCAATGTAGACTTGTTCTCTTTCATGTCTGAAACGGCTCCCCAGTGATGGATGCTGATAGTAGATAGTAGATGTCGACATTAATAAAATAGTTAAGAGAAAATTCTTCGTTTTGAGTTCTTTTATCTCTGGACCCAAAACATCATGCGATCACCGGCCGAGATAGAAGATTCAACATTATTATCAAATTGGCGCCGTTGACCTCCAAGCATGAGGGGGCTGTATAAGACGATCATTTATTTGTATTAATGTCATCTGTACACATTTTTGCACAATTTCTGGTGTATGAGATTGATCCCATCCTGTCGTGACTACTTTTGTATTCTTTCAAGGTCAGCTTGCAACATTTACTGGTTAAACTTGCTATCACGTAGCTTCGCTTCAAAAACTCAATGTCATTATCAAACAGACGGAGCGGCTGTCAAAGTAAAAAAGCAAACAAAAGAAATGTAAGCGCGACTGTCACTTACAAGGTTAGGCTATATTGTTGTAATTATATCCTAAATAATCCTGAATGAAAAAATCCAATTTTATCGAGGGATAATGCTAAGTCCTGTGCACTCAAACGAACTAGGCCGACAGCTTTTGAAGAGAAGGGACAGGAAAACCTTTGCATTTTAAGACGTTGACCTCTAGAGGTCAATTACAAAGTCTGACGATGTTTCATATATCTAAATCGGTAAGTGAAATGAAGTAAAAGAAGTGTTTACAGACTATGTGTAAAAAAAAATCGTCCGGATATCTTGTCATGAGGACATCTCTTGATGGCGATCTTCTGCGAGGAACAGTAATTTCTCTTACAACAGCCAGTACAGAACAAGTGAGCGACGACAAAGTCTTATGGAAAACGGAAAGATAACAAAAGGACACTTAGATTTGAAGACGGTTGAAATAACGAGGAAAGAGGACTAAGAAAATTTGGTACTCACGGGGCATATTGAAGGAAAAAGGGACAGAAGAGAGCATCACATAACCTACATAATAAACTTGTGTACGTGGTTAGCAGAACAGAGATTATGAGATTTTTTTTGCAATAAGGTTCTCCTTGTACAAGGCCTGGGGTCACTCCAGGTAGAGGTTTACGTTAAGAAGCAGTTGATGCGGATAAAGAGATGCTGATAACGGTTAACTCCATAGTTGAACAGGTTCAGATTGTAGTGATCGAAGAAACATCATCGGTTCCACTGAGTAATAGTTCTCAGGAAGGACACTAAGATTTAGCGTCAAGACGATTGAAGTTTCTTGGACCCATAACGAGGAAAGAGGACTTAGAAAATTTGACACTCACGGGACGTGTTGAAGACAAGAGGAAATCAGGACATAACCCACTTAGCATGTAAATGCTTTGCAGAACAGGGATTAGGCAGTATAGCAAAAAGACAAAATAATATAAGACTTAAAAACTAAGAAACCGGATTTATACATTCTCTCTCTCTCTCTCTCTCTCTCTCTCAAAAAAAAAAAAAAAAGCTGTTCGTCTAATACCCCACCCCGGACCCAAAATTTTAAAATTAAAATATAACGTCTCTACATCTTCATCGTTGTGCTTTAGTTCGACTCTTTATATATGCTGGCCATATAATGACTCAAGCCGATACACATGGCCTGACGATTGCTTTTAAACATGAGAGACTATTGCTGCTTGGTGTTGACCTAAATGTTGCATATTTACATACGCTCTATCCCTGATATCGAGACATTTAATCCATAATTATTGTATAACTAAAAACTGTGTTTCTTTTCTGAGAATACCTTAAGGCTGAAACCAAGTCAGCGGATTCAACTGATTTCCTGATTTAATTATGATATATATTTAGCCAGTTAGATCAGGGCTACAGGAATGTAGGACACCCATGGCTAAGATACAAATACAAGCTGAAAAGCAACTTGTCAGCAGTCAATATACCACATAACACCCTTGAGCGCTTGGCCTTGGAGCGGGTAGAAGGGAGATCAACGCGTTTTAGTGGACTCAGCAGTTTTCAATCTGCTTGTCTGAATCATTTTCAAGAAGCGAGAGCAAGAACTAAAAGGTCAGCCAATCTAACAGTGATCTCATCTCACAATCCTCACTCTTGCTCCATATGTGGCCTCCTTTGTAAATCACTAGCGGGTCTTAAATGCCACTTAAGATTATCGCACAAAATTTCATAACTGAATCAACTAAACTGTCAGATCCTCATACGTCGAAACCGACGGGAGAGTCCATTATATATATATATATATATATATATATATATATATTAAAAATCAGTTGAATCCGCTGACTTGGTTTCATATATATATATATATATATATATATTGTTAAATATAACAGACAATGCATGTCTATTATTTCTGATCATGAGCCGTTTTAATGTTCGTATGTTTGATTTAATTTCGGGTAAAAATAAAGACAAAAATTGTCCAATATTTGGATAGTTTTTAAGTTGGTTCTTCATCTAAACTTTATAGATAGATAGATAGATAGATAGATAGATAGATAGATAGATAGATAGATAGATAGATAGATTACAACAGCAAAATTGTTCAAATCGTGAAACGGCATACAATGATTGTTCTTCCCACAAAATATTTAATATCTAAAAAACACGGAATTAATGGAGTTTCTTTTTTCTAGGTTTTCAGATAAGACGTTTAGCCATCTTGACACCGTTTGCCGTAAGAATCATTGAAAAAAACTTTTGTGTTATTCTCTTAGAGATCATGGTTAAAATCGTATCGTATCAGCCCCACTATGTCTTTCCAGCTGAGCAACAGTAAGAAGAAAAATCATTCTGGCTTACAGTAATGGTACCAAAATTCATATTATGGCTTCTATCATCAAAGTCCATTCAAGAAGCATCAAGAGAATGGTGAATAAGTGTAAAAAAGTGGGAATAGTAGAAAGGAAAACTGGATCAAAAGGTCACAGCAAGAATCATCATCATTTCAACTTAAAGCTAAATACATTCTTATTGTTCAAAGTTCAATACTTTTATAAAAACCTCAGAGAATTACTCAGTAGAGTAAAGTCAGTCGACTAGAATAGAGTAGTAAGTAACAGTAGTAAAAATGAACGAAAAACAACCTATCACCGTCGCTACGGAAAATCGAAAACTGACGATTGTTGCAGTTTTTTGGGTATATATATACTAGTGAGCTAGCCCAAATGACTTGACTCACTTTATAGTCCACCAATAGAAGGTTAACCAATCAGAAGACGTAAAATATTCAATCCGTCGTGTATAAAGGCGGCCATTTTGTTTACTCTCTCCGAATGTCCAGTGCCAACTTGTCAGGCGAAGAGGAACAGAAAAAAGAACTACTGAACTACGCTCTGCTACTTTACCGGGATAACTGCTAACCTGAACAACGCTTCCCCACTGTCTTCGAAATATTCACTGCTAACCTCTGGATTCTATACTCAAAGACGACCGTCATCATGAACAACAACGATCTCAAACGTTACCCTGACCAACGATATTCTCGGAACACGAAAAAAGAAATAAGCACAAAATTTTTAAGAAACGAAAGAGATAGTAGCAGTGAGAACATTTTTAACATAAGCCACATCAATATCTGTAATTCCCATCACGAAAAAAGAAAAATGACAACACATGCCTCAAGTATTATTGTTTGTGTTATGGTTGACCGTTTTAATTTATTTAGTTTTCAATATAAAAAAGTAAAAAGGATTCCTCTTTCAACTACTACTATAAATACATATAACAACTGGGTAACTTATATTATACAACCACAAAACTGTTACACTCAACAAATGATATCACGACGATAATAACTACAACATCAAGCTTAAACTGTTAACCCCATTACAGTTGTATCATCTGCATAAGTATTGATTTTGGGTTGGTTATTTTGTTTTACGGCATATCAACGTCAGTGGGTCATTTAATGCCGACTTATATTTTGGGAAGTGATATCATTGGGAAGGTCGTTGATGAAGATAAGAAACGGAATAGGTTGAAGGGCATAGCCCTGACCGACCCCTCAAATAAATGTGAAATGATCTGAAAGCATGTCCGTTCAGCCCGACCTTCATTTCACGATATGTTGCCAACGATTGGATTAAGCTAAATATTCGGCCAGAAACAGTGTAGCCCCTGAGTTTGGGGAAAAGGCCAGCATGCCAAACATTGTCGAACGCCTTTGAGATATCTAGGGCCACAGCCCAAGATATTTTATGCATCGCCGGTCTTATCTAAAAACTTGTAGATAAATTCAATAATAACCGTTAAGACATCGTTGGTAAACCTGGAGAAACATAAGTTACATTGTTTATTCGTAAGAATGGCATATGAAGTGAGATGCTTAACCAAATTGGCGTTGATTAGAGATTCTAGTGATTCGCCAATGTTATGGTGCTTTCATCATTCGACTTACATTATTTACATTATTCGGACTGTTATCATAATCTTCATTGTCATATTCACAACGTTTCCGTTGTACGCTCCGGCCTTCTTCAGATTATTGACATTTCGAACCGAATCCTTTATTTTATCTACCAGTGTAGATTGTACTAGATCCACGTGCCATGCCTCTTCTGTATGTCTCAGTTATTTACCTTTAACTCAACTCGAAAAGTTTGGTTCACCACTGCTGTGGCCTGGTATTGAACTCACAACTCTTTAGGTCTAGTCACTGGATCTAACCAACGTCTTTATCCACTGAGCCATGTGTCCTTGAAACGTTGTGAATATGGCAGTGAAGATGAGGTTAACAGTTTGAATAATGTAAATAATGTAAGTAATCATAGTACCTTATCTCAGAGATATAGACAGATCATTCGACTTACATGTTTATGTAAATAAAAGATGTCACCTGGATGCTCCGCCGTGGAGCAGTAGTGAGCAATCCGATCAAGACGTTCATTTTTTTTTAAGTGTTTAATCCTTACTGGATGTTCCTTTCTCCTGGTTTTGAGCAAAATTAACATTAGTAGCAAATAATGAACTAATTGAAAATCTAAACACATTTAGACTGCGTTTTACTGAAATGCAATTGAATTCAATTTATTCAATTCTTAATAATAATAATATTAATAATAATAATATATTTCTGCTTCCTGCTTGACTATATTTAAACGCATTTTTCTTTCTTCACTTCTTCAAAAAAAAAAAGCTTTAGCGGAAATTTCGATTGAAAGTAACGGAAGTGGATATTAAAGAAATATTACATTCGTGTAAGAAATTGGCTTTGCCGAGGTATCTGGAATAACGGGAAACAATTTCCAAAATGGCGTCGTTAAATCAACGACTGTTTCATTCTTTATTTGTAAAAACCAATAAATTGTGTTGCTCAACCTAGAACAATGGATCGGAAAATGCTCTCATAGATCATTACCGCTGTTGTGAGTTTCACCCAGACTGGGTGTCTTGTGTATGCACCGAGATTATATAGTACATTTAGTTTTTTAAATACGAAAATATATGCACTTAAGCCAGACTAAGATAGATTACGAACTGACTATAAAACAACATTGATTTGGATGATTGATTTGGTTGATTGATTTAAAGTCTAGAATTATAAGCCATTACTACTTATTATATACCGTACTTGTGAACACTAATAGGTAGGTCCCAATCCTCATAAATACGTTGGACACTATTCTAAGTGGGGGTAATATGCTTACCTACTTCACGCCGCTGGCGTGTATTCTATTTTGTTAATGTTATAAAGATTACCATTTCATTTCCAACTTCCAATTTGATTATTCCTCATTCAGTAACCGTTTCTATGTTACAACACTAGTGTAGTACATTTAATCATCACTGGGCAACCCAAAAAATTGGCCGCGTGCCACACCAAAATATCCTTTGTAAAGAACTGTGTATTACCTCATTGTATTAAACTGGTTAGCACGATAATTTCAGCAGTTGTTAATTTCTCATCCTTCAGATACAATACTTTAAATTAAAAAAAGAAAACTACTTTTGTAAACTCTTTATAATAGCTCGACTAAATTCCACGCTACCAAAAAACTGATCACTACTCATTAATATTACGAAACTTCAATTCGTCATAAGCTGTAAAAAATAGGTACAAGTATTAGAAGCCTGAATCCTAAAAAACAAACATTCCAACATCAATAAGATTTAATTCAACTTACGAACAAAACATTAAATATATTTCAAAACGAAAGAAAGACAAATTTAAAATATAAAGCAGCAACTGACACATGAGAAAGGCATATTTGACAACCACGACATGACACCACTCCGAGGTTTAAAGACTGAATACACGAAAACCACGAAAGAAATATAATGCATGCTTATAAACAGAATTTTATCAAATCACACAAAATTCTTTGATAATGACTTATGAAGGATTTTCATTTGTATTGTAAAATGATAGAAAACTAGAATAGTAATTGGGAATAAAACACTTTGGACTTAAAAAATACTTATAAAACAAAAAAACAGTGCGAACATAAACAGTAAAAAACGAATACAAATATTCAAAGACTTAACCATAAAAAATTAATCAACTCGACACGAATTTTTAATTCTGTCCGATTATTTAAAAAAAAATGACGAGATACAATATCTCTTCTTTTTTTTTGTGAATTTGTAATATTAGAAACTGACAGAAAATAAAAATAGAATATTTTAATCAAATATGTTGCGAATAGAAAAACACACTGTAAATATCTATCATGGAGAAAAGACACACTGTAAATATCTATCCTGGAAAAAAGACACAGTAAATATCTATACTAAGAAAAAGACACACTGTAAATATCTATCCTGGAAAAAGTCACAGTGTAAATATCTATCCTGGAAAAAACACACTGTAAATATCTATCATGGAAAAAAGACACAGTAAATAACTATACTGTAAAAAAGACACACTGCAAATATCTATCCTAGAAAAAGTCACAGTGTAAATATCTATCCTGGAAAAAAGACACACTGTAAATATCTATCCTGGAAAAAGTCACAGTGTAAATATCTATCCTGGAAAAAAAACACACTGTAAATATCTATCATGGAAAAAAGACACAGTAAATATCTATACTGGAAAAAGATACACTGTAAATATCTATCCTGGAAAAAGTCACAGTGTAAATATCTATCCTGGAAAAAAAAACACACTGTAAATATCTATACTGGAAAAAGACAAAGTAAATATCTATACTGGAAAAAACACACATTGTAAATATCTCTCCTTGAACTGAGAATTGATATGAACTAAAAAGGGACTAATTGAAAATAAGATATTTGTATAAAATGTTATCAGGATAGAAAAAAAGACACTCTCCAAGATCTGGTCTTTATGAGAAATTATGCAAGAACACAAAGAGAATAAGTATAAATAAAACATTTTGATGAAATGTGGTGCCGTATAGAAAAGAAAAGTTACACTTCATAATGCCGTACGTATATTTCATTAAAATATTTAATTTTTCACGATATTAAAGAATAGAAATGTGACCGGATGTTCCGCCATTTTGTGTTTCTTCTCCTAATTTCCGTTTCAAGATTTATTTTCGAATTTTTGGTGAAAGGTACTAACTAGATATACACGGTAATACATTTTAAGGTGTTAATTAATCTATCGTCCCTTTCTGTTTGATATGAATCTATTATAATTCTATATATTAAACTATGAAAATAAAATAGCCTTTCATTACGAATAAGGAGAGAAAACTATAAAAAGAAACAAGTAAATTCAAATATAGACAAACTTTATCTTGTCTATTTGTAATCTCGCTGTTTCAAATAAGAGCATTTTTTAGCTGATTAAAAAATTCTGAGAGATCTCATAGCCATCATACGAGAGATTATGAACGAAAATTAATAGCAAAAAAGATGGGGTGTATTATAAACAACTGCACACACATTTGTGTATAATACGCTCCACTTTATTGCTATCACTTTTCGTTCAAAATCTCTCGTATTATGCCCATGAAAATTCGTTAAATAGTTATTGCTCACCACACATCAGAATTCTGCCAAAGAACGACAACTAGTTAACTAGCACAAGCTGTTCTTTTCTTTTGCTATTTTCTTTTCTTAATTTCTTATTGCTAACCCCTACCATAGTTGCTTTCTCTTTGTGTTCTTTTTCCCCGCTTTTTCCGATAAATAAATCACTATATATAAAACAGAGGATGTCTGTCTGTCTATCAGTGTAATATCTTTTCACTCGAGATCCATCCAACCGATTTTGACCAAACTTGGCACATACATTGTACCATGTAAGAGATAGGTTCTCGGCATTAAAAATCGATAATTTAAAAAAAATCAATAATTGATGAAACCGATCAAAAATCGATAAATTCAACTTTATTCCTCCGTTTTCGTTCAAACTCGGTATGTAGGTTACTTAGATAATGCGTTTAGCGACAAACCACGAAAAACGAAAAATCGATCTCAACACAACGGAAATTTTAAACTAAAATTTCAGTTTTCAAGCAATCTAATACAAACTTCGCTCAATTGTAGCCAACAATAATTTGATTCTTTAACAGTCATTTAACTTGATAATTGAGTTCACCCATATAGTGAAAACCCGCGTAGATAGCGAAAAATGGTGATCTTTACTGGTTTATTTCTTATTTTTCCCTGACCTTTCCACCAATTTTCATCAAACTTAACAATTGCTTTATAAATGTATCCTCTTTTACATCTCTGGTAGCAAAAAATTGAACGTAAAAACCCCAAAATAATTGTGGTCTGAAGTGGGTCTTCATGTTGCTTGTTTTACCCCTTCATGTCCTCGGCTAACTTCGATTGAATAAATATAGACTACTTCTGTTATATCTGTAACTGCATCAATTCAAAATGTTCTTTTACTGAAAGTATTTTAAAGTAATTGAAGAAGATAGACTCTTATATCTAAACATGATGCTGGTTTTGCTCCATTCTAATTGAACGCTTTTTCTGATCGACCAGCTTTGTATAGCGGCTAGTAATACATATAAAAAATCTTTTCATCAAAGGTTGTCTGGATAGAAAATTATCGAACGATATATTTTTTTAATTGGTATCAACCCAAGCAAGGCAGTAAAGCCACTAAGACACGATGAGTGTAGAAGAATTAGGAACAGAAACATTAATAATGAGCAGAAAGAGAAGAGAGTAACCAAGTGGACAGTAAATAGCGATTAACATTGCATTTAATTGTTTGCAGATTAATGTTGGCTGGAAAGCATGAAGTCGGAAGGGAGTACCACAAATGAAAATTGCGAGAAAAAGAAACAGTTAGCATAGAACTTACGGCTACCTCTAGCCAGCTCAACTGACAATTGATGAGATCTTGATGCCAGTCTAGTACTGCGCTTAAATTTATGAAGTCTAGGTACCATGACGAAGAGCTGATCCGAACAATTACGATGAAAGTATTTATAGAAAAGACACAGAGAGGCAACCTTACCGCGGTTGGAAAGTGACTAAAGCTGAGCCACCAGATCAGAACCAATAATAATCTTGGTTCTTCTTTAGATCTCATCAAGAAGCTCAAAGTAAATAGCAGGAGCACCGGGCCATATGTGGCAGCAATATTCTAAGCACGGAGGAATGGTAGACTTACAGATATGTAAGATAGACTCTGGAGAGAAAAATTGTCTCGCACGACACAGTGATCCGACTTACTTGGCAGCTGACCTAGCAATGGATTCAATATAGGCTTTCCACTTCATGTCAGCTGAGAACGTTCACCCGAGAAGGTGCAACGAGTCACTTTTCTGGAGGTTAGCATCAGCCGTAGTGATGGAAGGCAGAGAGGAGTCTCTCAGATGATTTATGGAGAGAAGTTTAAATTGGAGGCGTTGAAAAAAAAACAAGCCATTTTTTGCAAAAAACAAAAAAAACAACCCAGTTAACGACGGATTGCAAGAGCAAATTTATCAGTGTAGATACCAAGTTGACAGCTGATGTCATCAGGAATGTCATTAATGAAAATTAAATAAAGAGTAGGACAAATGATGCAGCCCTGGGGTGGGGACACCCGCGGTAGTATGAAAGGATGTAGACGAGTGGCCGTTCAGGATAACATTCATTTCCGGATGTGATAGGAAAGACTGGATCAGTTCAAAAATGTGTCCGGAGACACCGTAACTTCCCAGCTAGCGGAAAAGACCTGAATGTCAAACACTGTCAAAGACCTTCGAGATGTCCGAAGCTACAGCCCAGGCATCAGCGTTTTTATCTCAAGCATAATGGACTCTTTCCGCAATGATTGGCACTACATCAGCAGTTGACCTGGAGAAACGAAAGATATATTCAGCATTGATTAGAAACTCTAGGAATTTTCCAAAAATAGTTAAAAGTCCCATAGGCCAATAGTTGGAAGAGTCAGACGGTTCACCAGAGTTCTTGAAAACTGAAACAACAGATAATGACTTCCAACAGGCGAAAAAGCAGGAGGCATTTATTATACAGTTTAGAGAGAACAGGAGCCATTTTGGGAGAACACTTTTTATTGACTAATACAAGGATACCATCGGGTCTTCATGCTTCGTGGGAATCTAGGTTAGAAATGATAGCATAAATCATGACAGGGGTTATATGCATATCACTCAACTGAGATTCAGTTCTAAGTGGGAAATTAGGGCCAAGAGTAAAGTTTGAGGAGAATATACGGCCAAAGAATTCAGCTTTATCAACAGAGGATTATAACACTTCAAAACTATCGAAGAGGGGAGGAATAGAGACCTTGCTCTTATTTAATGTCCTATTACAATTCTCTCGGCAATCAGGGACTTACATTCATTACGAGCAGTAACGAATAAGCCCCTGTTGTGATGAGAGCTGTGACGCTGGTATAGCCGAAAATAGTGGTCCCTGTGTGCTATAGAGGCCGGGAATGCTGGTGTGAACCATGGTGAGGATTGTGGTTTCACCTGCTATTTCTGAGAAGGGATGAAAGCGCCCATGTCGGCTTTGACACAGGAAAAAACCTCAGTGGCGCAACTTTCAATTGGGAGAATAAAGATGTCAGTCCAAGGTGCGTCAGATAGAAAATCTCAGAGTCCCAATCAGCATGCTGGTAACGGAAAGAGGTCTTATGGATTTCTTGTTAATTGATGGTTGGAATGAAATATCTATAGATACCTCAGAGTGGTCTGAGTTACCAAGATGACAATGTTGTGAAGCTCGACAAGAGTGAGGAGAGAAGGTGAGAAATAAACCAAGTAAAGAAGCCTGTGACTCGATTTTACTAGGGAAATGAGTAGGGAAGCCCACGATTTGAGTAAGGAATTAGGCACCGGAAAAATCTAATATCTGAATACCGGTAACAGTAATTTTAGAATGTTTCAGCCACGTGTCATGGTGAGCATTAAAGTCACCGAATACAAAGCTTCAGGGATACAACATTACAGGAGGATTGCTTGACTTAATACAGTCATTCCTGTCAAACCGTGAAATGAAAGCCATCTGAAACGGGTTCTCCGCCAGCTCCTTTATCACGAACGCCATTGTTACCCAAGTCTCTATCTTGGATCCTACACTGGTCCTGATATTCAATAACGCAGACGTCACTACTATTTACTCCTGCCTCGATGGTAAATCTGATTTCGTTGTCTAAACTAACCTGGACGCCGGTCTCGAAAATGACCTCAAATATGTGGATGACTGGGGGCGGGAAATGGCTTGTAAACTTTAATGCTTCCAAAACGAAATTGCACTCATTTACCCACCACAGAGAACCCTCCCTGCCTCCTATCAGAATGGCTGATGCCCAACTCGACATGTGGTGGAATAACTACATTGAATCAATAGCTTCATCTACTGCAAGGAAAGTTGGTTTTCTGTGTCGTGCTAGAAAGTTTTTCTCCTCCTTCAAATCTCTAAATCAACCATCCGTTTTTGCATGGAATATTGCTGTCATATATGGTCTGGTGTCTCCGCTGTAAGTCTCGAGATCCTTGACAAAATCAGAGACGGATATGCAATGTGATAAGTCCTGATCTGGCATCTAGTCTAGTTGCTTTCTCACAGACGTTCTGTGACTTCCATCTGTCTCTTCTATAAGTATTTTCACAGCAACTGTTTCGATGTGTTGCTTTCACTGGTTCCCAGACTGCATGAATTTAAGCGAGCTGCTAGATTGGCATCTCGGTCCCACCCTTTCACTGTCAGAACGGTAAAATATAGTCATCTCTTCTACTCGAACAGCTTCTTCTCTCGCACTTCCTGTCTTTGGAATTCTCTTCCTCGCTTCCCTGATAACTATAATCTTCAAATATTCAAGTGTAATGTCAATCGACATCTTCTGATACCTTGATCTTGTTCCTCGTCCTTCTCTTTATCCTCTCCCCGAACACGCCTCTTTACTCTTGTTCTGTACCCTCTGTAAACCCTTGCGTGCTAGTGGCACTCCCGCCTTGTTTGGGGTGAAATGCTTAAAACATTTACGTAGATGAATGAAGATAAAGTGCCTTTTCTATACCGTCACTATTATATCTAATATACTGCAATCCTGGGGAGAAAGGGAACGATAAAGGAAAAAGAGATAGCTAACAGAGTTTAGTAACGAAAGAAGAAAGCACATGAAAGAGTAGACATGGAACTCGAGAGACAATTCCCTGGTCATTTGGAAGATTATCCCGGGAGTAAACATTAAGGACATGTATGTGAATCTTTTCAGCAGAGGGGAAGATAACCTGAAACAAATAATACATTGGTAGCAATGGAAGAATTTAAGTATCATGAAATGATAAAAATAAAAAAGAAATAGTAAGTATTTATAAAACATGTCAATGTGATGATGTTTGCATATATATATATATATATATATATATATATATATTGTTGATTGATTCGTTTTCTACGGCTTATTAACCCTTTCCAGGTTATTTAAAGCCAGAAAATTGTTTTCATTTGTAAGAATTTGGGGGAAGATAAAAAATAGTTTAGTGACAAAAATCTTACTAATTAACCCATAGCTGGGGGAGTAAAGGTGGATTCATATCTTTAACAAGGGTATTTGCGCGTAAGTGAACGGGAATTGGAAGTTTGCTCTGTTTAACAATTCCAAGCCATTATCTGTTCCACCTCCCACACTCCCAAGTTTGCAGCACCTGGTATTCCGAAGAGGTAACCCGCCTATGTACTGACTAGTCTCAACGTTGTTTAATGTCGGTGATCGTACGGGAACCGGTGTATAAACGTGATATGGCCGAAACTCGATAGGAAAAGTCGCACTTAGATCATCATTTCTGTCTCAATTTCTCATTTCTGTCTGAGTTCATCATACGAAAAATACCCGAGCGATATATATAAACAAAGCGTAATCGTCAAAGTTGTAATATCACTAATATTATCGGCGGACAGCGTGCTTGTTGTTGGAATCACATCATACACCTACATAAGATAACGTAAATCGTAAATTTTCTCATAATTAATTCATATATACTTTTTTACCCAATACCAACACAAGTCGTTTCTTTTGTTTTATAAAAAGAAAAACAAAACATTTTTCGTTAAACTTTGTTTGCAAGGAAGTTTAAAACTTGTTTCTTTCAACGTAAAATAAAAAAAAGATTATTTTTATACTATAATAATAATAATAATAATAATAATAATAATAAATAAATAAATAAATATAGTAATAAAATTATTTAAATTTGTAGAACTGCGTTTGATGATTATTTCTTTTCTTCGCTTTTCACACAATTTTCCTCTACAAGTAAAACTCTACCTTTATTTTCTCTTGAGACTTGTATCGTATGAACAATAATAATAAAAATGTAGCAGACCCAGTGAGGTTCGAACTCTGACAATCATTAGAAAGACTAGCTCACTAACATTTGCGTTACGGCAATTATATAGAAACTTCACGACATGTGACTAAAACCAAATTTTCGCCGGGGTCTTTTATTTTTAAAAATAGGCAATAACTAACCTTCTTGGGATGAGGCTTCCAGAGTAGACATCCAGTGAGATTCAAAATGATTATCGTAATAACAATCTGTGAGATTATTTTAATAGCGATTACTCCATGGTAAGAGAGTCATTAAAAATGATTAATCAGTTTGTTTTAATCATTTCACCCCAAGGAAGGCAATAATGCCACTAAGACGAAATGGGTTAATGGAACTGAAAGAGAACGAGACTTTTATACGGAGAAAGGAGAATAAAAGAACAGGTTTTAAAAGACAGAACATGGTGACTGATGTTACATCTAAATTTTTGAAGATTATAGGTGGCAGGAAAGTAAAAAAAAAACAAAAAAAAACAGAAGAGATCTCCGCATGTAAGAAGTGTGAGAAAAGCCTATTAGAATAGAGCATACAGTTATATCAAGTTAGTTCAACAGGAAAATGGTGAGACCTAGTTACCAATTTAGTAGTACACTTAGTTTCATGCAGTCGAGGTAGCAATGGGAAAAGCCCACCAGAACAATTGCTATGAAAAATATTTATAGAAAAGACAGAGGGAAGCCACATCACGGCGATGGGAAAGTGATTAAAGTCGAGATACCAGATAAGGCAGCAGGAATTTTATAAGTATGAACAGCCAGCTGGAATCGAACGCGTTAAAAAAGCTTGTTAACCATAACTCTACATAAGAGAGAACAGTATTTTGACTCCAAAACTAAGATATTGTGAAAACTAAAATTGTACCGCTTCCTTTCGATTATTGCTAAATTAATTTTAAGATTATATGCCGTTGATGCAGTTGATGTCATATAAGACGCATTTTCTCAAAAATCTCTTATATGCAAAATTGAGGCGTACTGCAGGCTAATTTCCTGCCCATTGCTCTATCCTCAACTTTAAATTCAGATTACGCGGCCCCGTGGATGATGACTTATTTTTTTCCCTACAGGCCAAAAGTCGCAACGTCGCAAGCTTGTCGCTATTTTCATAGCAAATGACCAGACGAACCCCATTTTTCAGTGTTACTAACTCAGAAAAGGTAAAAAGGACTCTCCATTCCAAAAGCATATTCCCAAGAACCGCTATTTTGTGGTTGAGACTCCCGCGAACACTATAACCTCTTCAAGTCTAGGATCAGTCGTCAACTATTTGCCATATCCTCGTAATCTTCACTTCACACATTTTCCTCTTGCGTTCATATCACACACCTCATTCACTAACTCTCTACCTTGAGTGGCTTTTGAGCCTTGTATTGGTTTAGATTTCGTAAAATGAATTATGAAGATTTACTAAAACGAATTCCCGCGTCTTTTTTGTATAATCTTTCGCTTCCGATGGATCTTTTTTTTCTTCAAAGAAACAAATGGGAAGAAAAAAGATATCTGAAGAAGTCGAGAGTAGAGGGACAGAAACGTCATGATAATTAAAATAAATAATAAAAACCTGAATATAAGTTTGATTGAACCAACGCACAATGAGTATTAAGTGTGTTTTTTGTTGTTTTTTTTTGGGGGGGGGTTGTAATTTCCATAAATCGTAAGATATATAAATAGATAAGTATAGCTGGCCACTGGTA
Organism: Acanthosepion pharaonis; assembly: GCA_903632075.3. Lineage (NCBI taxonomy): Eukaryota > Metazoa > Mollusca > Cephalopoda > Sepiida > Sepiidae > Acanthosepion > Acanthosepion pharaonis. The sequence continues at coordinate 2,118,557 of CAHIKZ030000181.1, forward strand.
TTCGAGGATACCCCCTCTTATTTATTCAACACCCATTATATTGCAAATATACTGAGCAGTTACAGTTTCTGGGAAAGCGCGTGCTATCTAGCGTAATCCACAATTTGAAAAAGGCCACGATGACTTAGTGCTAGCCCAGCAAGGGTTCCGTTTACAAGGCTTGGGTCAACCAGTGGTATGGTTTTCAAAGGTGACGTACGCTGGGGTTGACCCTTCCAGACCTTCTTCCTGACAAATTGACCACAGTGAGATTCAAACCCGGGTCTCATAGTCAGAATGCGAACGTTCTAACCACTCGGCCACGTGTACATACATACATAGTGGTTGGCCATTACTAGATATCTTTTTGGTGAAAATCTACTGATGTGCTGAACGAATGTGGCTCTTTAGCCCAGCAAGGGACATATATTCTCCGGTACAAACAGGGCACTTAAGAGGTCCATCAGCGGTTGCTACATTATCATGCAATTTAAAATGCCACATGAAACCTCTTCTGGACCCGCATGTCTTACCATAAATAACACATTTCAGTTGCTGGACGTCTACGATTTTAATTCAATTGTCACTTTCCGCTGGTGCGCCCCCAAGTGACTCCTTAGACCAGCCATCGACAAACACACTTTACCACAATTTGTACACGTTAGATCGAGCTTCCTGCGGGTGTCTTCAGCAAGCTCAACGGGGACGCCTTTACGCACATCTCTTTTAAGCTTTACGTGCCTCCTCTTCTCATCTTCAAAGTTACGCCTTCCACTTCTAACAGCCTCATTCCAAACATTGTGATCAGATGCACATTCTTCCCAGTGCTCACAAGGAATGTTGCATTTCTTCAGCCCATCCTTGATGCAGTCCTTAAAGCTCATCTTATGTTTGACGGCATTTCTCTTTCCTGTTCGCAGCTCACCATAAAACAATTGCTTTGGAATGCGGCTGTCATCCATTCTGACGAGGTGACAACCGAAGTCGATGCTTTAGTATCAAGGACTTGAGACTATATATACATATATACATTGATATTCTATGTTCCTTCAGGTCGTGTACAAGCTACTATTTTCTATCCTTGTATCTCTTAATAAATTTTGTCTTTTTCCTATTTCGCTTAATCCCTGTTCTACGAACAATTTACACAAGCTAGTTTGGAAAGTTATTCGTTACTTTCTTCCGTCCCTCTGATTTTCAATGTCCTGTGACTGTCTAGTTTTCCAAGCGTTTTTTCTTTGTTATGCGCCCTAGAAAATTCAGCAGTCTCTTTTTGATGCTAAGAATAAGTGTCCTTTTTGTTTCCATTTTCTCTAAAACTTCGGCGTTGTTCGCATGTTAGGCCCATGGTGACCTCAGCATCATTCTGTAGAAACACATTCACATCCCAAATAGCTCCGTTTGACTTGTCTCTGTTTCCTAAACTCAAATCTCACCTGTGTGGTCGCCATTTTGGTAAAAAATGATGAGATCATATATGCTATGGAGGAGTTTTTCGAGGACCAGGATGCCATCTTCTTCTGTGATGGGATTGCAATGCTTAAGCATCGTTGGGCCAAGTGCATTGATGCCAAGAGGGAATATATTGGCAAATAGTGAAAAAAATGTCTTGTTTATCCGGCTCCTTCTGGGTCGGGATTAGAACTTTTTGAACGACCTTCGTAGATAGATAGATAGATAGATAGATAGATAGATAGATAGATATGAACACAAGGAAAGAGATAGATAGATAGATAGATAGATAGATAGATAGATAGATAGATAGAGAGAGAGAGAGAGAGACCAGACATAGATAGATAGATAGATAGATAGATAGATAGATAGATAGATAGATAGATAGATAGATAGATACCAAACATACATAGAGAGAGAGAGAGATACCAGACATAGATAGGTAGAGAGATAACTACCAAACATAGATAAATAAAGAGAGATACCAGACATAGATAGATAGATAGATAGATAGATAGATAGATAGATAGATAGATAGATAGATACCAAAACATACATAGAGAGAGAGAGAGAGAGATACCAAACATAGATAAATAGAGAGAGGGAGATACCAGACATAGATAGATGAGATAGATAAGATAGATAGATAGATAGATAGGAAAAACATACATAGAGAGAGAGAGAGAGATACAAACATAGATAAATAGAGAGATAGATACCAGACATAGATAGATAGATAGATAGATAGATAGATAGATAGATAGATACCAAACATACATAGAGAGAGAGAGAGAGAGATACCAAACATAGATAAATAGAGAGAGAGGGATACCAGACATAGATAGATAGATAGATAGATAGATAGATAGATAGATAGATAGATAGATACATAGAGAGAGAAAGAGAGAGATACAAACATAGATAAATAGAGAGAGGGGGATACAGACATAGATAGATAGATAGATAGATAGATAGAGAGAGAGATAGATAGATGGATATGAACACAAGGAAGATAGATAGATAGATAGATAGATAGATAGATAGATAGATAGATAGATACCAAACATACATAGAGAGAGAGAGAGAGATACCAAACATAGATAAATAGAGAGAGAGGGAGATACCAGACATAGATAGATAGATAGATAGATAGATAGATAGATAGATGGAAATACATATGAGAGAGAGAGAGAGATACCAAACATAGATAAATAGAGAGAGAGGGAGATACCAGACATAGATAGATAGATAGATAGATAGATAGATAGATAGATAGATACCAAACATACATACAAAGAGAGAGAGAGAGAGAGAGATACCAAACATAGATAAATAGAGAGAGAGACCAGAGATAGATAGATAGATAGATAGATAGATAGAGATAGATAGATACCAAAAACACAGAGAGAGAAGAGAGATAGATAAATAGATAGACATAGATAGATAGATAGATAGATAGATAGATAGATAGATAGATACCAAAACATACATAGAGAGAGAGAGAGAGAGATACCAAACATAGATAAATAGAGAGAGAGGGAGATAGACAGACATAGATAGATAGATAGATAGATAGATAGATACCAAACATACATAGAGAGAGAGAGAGAGAGATACCAAACATAGAAAATAGAGAGAGAGGGAGATACCAGACATAGATAGAGAGAGAGATAGAGAGATACCAAACATACATAAATAGAGAGAGAGAGGAGATACCAAACATAGATAAATAGAGAGAGAGGAGATACCAGACATAGATAGATAGATAGATAGATAGATAGATAGATAGATAGATAGATACCAAACATACATAGAGAGAGAGAGAGAGAGAGAGAGATACCAAACATAGATAAATAGAGAGAGAGAGGGGGAGAGATAGAGAGATAGATAGATAGATAGATAGATAGATGAAAAACATAGATAGAGAGAGAGATAGAGAGAGAGAGAGATACCAAACATAGATAAATAGAGAGAGAGGGAAACATAGATAGATAGATAGATAGAGAGAGAGAGATAGAGAGATACCAAACATACATAGAGAGAGAGAGAGAGAGATACCAAACATAGATAAATAGAGAGAGAGGGAGATACCAGACATAGATAGATAGATAGATAGATAGATAGATAGATAGATACCAAACATACATAGAGAGAGAGAGAGAGAGAGAGATACCAAACATAGATAAATAGAGAGAGAGGGAGATACCAGACATAGATAGATAGATAGATAGATAGATAGATAGATAGATAGATAGATAGATACCAAACATACATAGAGAGAGAGAGAGAGAGATACCAAACATAGATAAATAGAGAGAGAGGAGAGAGAGAGAGAGAGATAGATAGAAGATAGATAAAGAGAGAGAGAGAGGAGATACAAACATAGATAAATAGAGAGAGATAGATAGATAGATAGATAGATAGATAGATAGATAGATAGATAGATAGATACCAAACATACATAGAGAGAGAGAGAGAGAGATACCAAACATAGATAAATAGAGAGAGAGGGAGATACCAGACATAGATAGATAGATAGATAGATAGATAGATAGATAGATATGAACACAAGGAAAAGATAGATAGATAGATAGATAGAGATAGAGAGAGAGAGAGAGATACCAAAAACATAGAGAAAGAGAGAGAGAGGAGAGATACCAGACATAGATAGATAGATAGATAGATAGATAGATAGATAGATAGATACCAAACATACATAGAGAGAGAGAGAGAGAGAGATAAAGAGAGAGAGGGAGATACCAGAAAGATAGATAGATAGATAGATAGATAGATAGAAATAGATACCAAACATACATAGAGAGAGAGAGAGAGAGATACCAAACATAGATAAATAGAGAGAGAGGGAGATACCAGACATAGATAGATAGATAGATAGATAGATAGATAGATAGATAGATAGATAGATACCAAACATACAGAGAGAGAGAGAGAGATACCAAACATAGATAAATAGAGAGAGGGAGATAGACATAGATAGATAGATAGATAGATAGATAGATAGATACATAGAGAGAGAGAGAGAGAGAGAGAGAGAGATACCAAACATAGATAAATAGAGAGAGAGGAGATACTAGATATAGATAGATAGATAGATAGATAGATAGATAGATAGATAGAAGATAGATATAAAAACATACAGAGAGAGAGAGAGAGATGCAAACATAGATAAATAGAGAGAGAGGGAGAGACATAGATAGATAGATAGATAGATAGATAGATAGATAGATAGATAGATAGATACCAAACATACAAAGAGATAGAGAGAGAGAGATACCAAACATAGATAAATAGAGAGAGAGGGAGATACCAGACATAGATAGATAGATAGATAGATAGAGGGAGATACCAAAACATACATAGAGAGAGAGAGAGATACCAAACATAGATAAATAGAGAGAGAGGGAGATACCAGACATAGATAGATAGATAGATACCAGACATAGATAGATATAGATAGATAGATAGATAGATAGATAGATAGATAGATAGATTTATTTTTTTCATATAATACTTTTGTTGTTGCTGCCGCTGTTATTTTTCCCCCGCGTCGTACCTAAAAGTTTTATCCATTTGCGCAGGAAATGCGAGACGAGGTAGTGAAAAACTCTCACTTGATACGATAAGGTGGGCGACATTTTTTTTTCTTTTCTTTTTACTTAAGGAATAAATTTTAACATTAAAAAAAGTGTATTCCAACAACAGGAAATGGAATGTATATATGTTTATGATTATCATAAGAAAATAATATTTGTCTATGTCTTTAATTTCGGTTTATTTTTAATAACATCCACTGCTGCCAGGCGCCTACCGTAGAATGATGGCTAATAAGCTTTTCTCATAGTATTGTCGATTCGACCTGCCTTGCGAAACTCACTAGAATGTCCTTATGCCAGATTACACGAAGACAAGCAAATAACGTCTTATATTTTATTCGGTTCGGTCTGCTTTGAGTACTCCATTATGCTAGCCTTATGCCTGACAAGGCTAAACTTTCCATAGTGCGTTTTGCTTTCGTGTTTTTCGTTTCTTCCAATCCTCATTTGTTGTTTTTGTTCTTCATGTGCCATAGGACATAGGCGATGATGGCCTTCCACATTTTCCTGTTGCTTGTCGCTCTTAATATCTTTTTTATTTTTGCTATTTTTCTCAAACTCTGTTCTCCCATCCATTTACTAAAGCCCATCAAGTATGTCACGCGATGCTTTCCGCTATCCCTCTTTACGTCTGTCCTGTGAGTATCAGATTTTACAATCCCTCCTTCTCTAAAAAAATCCTTTGTTACGGATCTTTTTTTTTTTTTTTTTTTTCAAATTGATTAATTCTGAGGGTGGAGAGGACAAAAATTGTGTACAGGAAAATAATGTTTGCTGACTTCGTTTTCCGAAGCCCTCTTTTTTAACTGGGCTTGTACACCGGCCTTTTTCATTGGTGGGAAATATACAACCACTTCAACCACGTCGCAGTTTCTTGTTTAATATTGCACAAAGCCGTAGCTATGTGCTAAGCTCTACTTAATCGAGTATTAAAAAAACCACATCGCACAAAACAATGCAATAATCAGAATTGATTCTTTTTTTTTTCTTTTTAATAATGTTTAATCTGCACAATGCCCAAGACACACTCTAGGTAAAGGGTTATAGAATAAGAGGTAAGATGTAGGGTTTATGGGGGGTGGGATATGATAATGGTTAACCCTAAACTTGAATTGGTTAAGCGTCCAGAGAAAAAAATTTAGATATTTGTTATCTTGGGCCAAGCGAAATCTAGATTTTTTAATTTCCTGATTTTACTTTAATGTTTGATCATCTTTATCTTTTTTCAAATATTTTTGGTGTTTATGGTGTCTATAAGTAATACATTCTAGAAATCGTCCTTTATTCAAATTTTAAATGTCGTCTATTTTATAAATCATCCAGTTTGCAAATCATCCATTTTAAAGTGATCCATTTTGCAAAACATACATTTGACAAATCATCCATTTTGCAAGTGAAC
>CAHIKZ030000181.1:2127500-2172500 GCA_903632075.3 Acanthosepion pharaonis
GCCACCGACTTCAGAATCTCCTGCAACTCTTCCGGTCGATCTTCTTGTTTACGCTGGTAAATGCTGCCCTAATCCTTGCCTTCAGTTCATCTTTGTTGTCACAATGAGTTTTGTTGGTCTCCCGCTCAACTGCACCACACACATAATAATCAAAGAGGTTGCACTCCTTGGAGTTAGGTGGTCAGGTGTAAGAGGTGGTGTAGTCTGACAGCCATCTCTGGAATATCCTGTCTGTGTGGCAGGTTGCAGAGTCCTGTTGCCAGACACAGAATCTTCCAGCAGCCACCCTCTTGACCCAGGACAGCACTACTTCCTCAAGGTACGTGTTGAGCCTGAGTCCCTGTGGGAAGATGAATGGAAGCATAACGTAACCATCACTAGTGATCCCTCCAAACACCATGATGTTGACTGGATATATCATCCAAATCTTTCCGAATCCTCTGCACTGACTATATATTGGCACCCAAAATCTCCTAAATGTTCATATTAGAGCTCCTGGTGAGAATGCCAAGCAGTACACCATGACGTTTTTTCTCCCAGACGGTGCCCAATTGACCTTACTATACTGTGCAATCGGCAAAAATAAAAAAAAAAAGACAAGGCGCATGCGTAAAATTAGAAATGTAACATGGGGACAATTTATCCATCGTACCCTGTACTTTTTACTTGTATCAATTCTATTTTACGATATATACATATAACGTAACTATGTACGTTTAAACAAGTTTTCTCATTATTATTATTATTATTTCCTTTGATTTCTGGCGTTTACACATTTCTTTCCGGGTCCCGCCCAGGGACCTAAGGTTAGAAATGGCATCATGACACTTTCCACTGACAAAAAAAAATATTACATAGATAAAGCCCTTCATAAAGTGTGGGCGGTACTTGTCATAACAACTTTTTGTATTTCTTTGAGGCATGGACTTACAGGAATCCCTACAATTAGTCTCATGGAGACTTTTCCAACCATTCCTAGGGCTCCAACTACAACAGGGATTGTTGATGTTCCCATGTGCCACATTTTTGAGATTTCTATTTCAAGGTCCTTGTATTTTGATAGCTTTTTGAATATCTTCAAAGATACATTGCATTATTATTATTATTATTATTTCCTGGATTCTTATGTTCACGCCCGGTTACCGGTGAGTCTCAATGTAAAACTTTCTCACTATCTTCACAGAAAGCAGCAACGCCCCGATCTGACCAAAGTGATTATTTTTTGGAGTTTCTGAATCCTTGAGTTTTGATTCTAATTGATTCTATTTTCGCACAGTTGAAAATGTTACCAGCACTAATCTAATTTGCACCGTTTCATGAATTCTCTGGCGAGGTCCTGGTCGTTTTTCACTTTTTTTTTTTTTTTCACTTCTTTTTTGTCTGAACCCAATAATCTGCTGAGAATCCTACGTTCCCTATCAAACAGCTCCTATAATTAGTTACGGCTATCAGATCTGATTTTTCTTGTTTTGGATGAGTGGGTCAGCGCGCATCTCAAAATTCCAGAGTATTCTTTCTTTCTTCTGATCATTATTATTATTATTATTATTATTATTATTATTATTATTATTATTATTTGTTGTTGTTGTTGTTGTTGTTGTTGTTATGTACGTTATGTTTCCTGCTTTGTATCCCGTAGAGCCGGGTCCAAACTATGGCCCTTCATTTAATTGAGAGTATTTTTCTAAGTATATGGGATGTTGCTTGTAGGGCGATCTTCTGGGCAACTTTTACACTGATGTTACCTGTTAACTGAACTGGTTCTTGAAGAATGCAGCTTTGTTTGATGGAGTGGATTTGGTGTTTTACTATTTGTAGGAGAGGGGCAATTGTTTTTATGAATTATGCTTCCAATCCGAGTGTTGTAGTTTTTAGCGTTAGTTAAAGTTGGATTAGACCACGGCCACCTAAATGTCTTAGTACCTACAGCCTATCAACATATGATTTCCAGTGGTGTATCCTCATTTGGGTAAACATTTTAATCTTTTAATATCATTCAGTTTCCATTTAATAATGTTAAAGCTGTATGTTACTACGGGTATAGCTAAGGTGTTGATAGCCTTCATTTTTTTTAAGTTCGCTTTCTAGTATCAAATGCATTCTCCTATAATATTCTTTGTGGACCCTTTTCTTCATAATTGAATGATCTGTTCCGTCTCCTTCATTAATTCCTAAGTATTTGTCTAGTTTCTTAATCTTCTTGTTGTTATCAACGTCTAAATCTGTAGTTTTCGTTAGTTTACCGCCTTTGAAGTTAGCTTCTCACTATTATTGTTTTATTATTATTCTAGGCCTTCCTCCTTGTCTTCTTCTTTTTCTTCTTCTTCTTCTTCTTCTTATTATTATTATTATTATTATTATTGTATGAGAGAGCAGCAGCAGGCTAACAAAGTGACACTGAGATACAAATATACTCATATTGACGCTGAAGCTGACCAGGAAATTCTAGGTACATGTATCACAGAGGTTTTGGTAAAACATCGCATAACATTCCAATGGGTCTCAATTAGAAATAACTTCAGGTTGGATAATCCAGTCCATTCAGACGAGCTCTGATTGAGGGTGGTCCAAGGTATCTAGGTATCCTTTTGACATCTCGCTATTATACTCCCGCTCATGGACAGATATTCACAGGGCTTCATTCTTTGTTTTGCTTTCTGCTTTACTCGTTTGGCGTAGATGATATTCGCTTCGTTTTTTGTTGGTATATTAAGCTGTTTCTTGGTTTTTTTTTTGTTTCAGGTATATTAAACTGTTTCTTGAAGAGTGCAGCTTCTTTGTTGATGGAGTGGATTTGGTGTTTTACTATTTGTAAGAGAGGGTCATTGGTTTTTTTTAGGTAGGCTTCCAATCCGATCCGAGTGTTGTAGTTTTTACCGTTAATTCAAGCTATGGTGTTGATAGCCTTCATTTTATTGGCCCCCATTAAGTACGCTTTCTAGTATCAAACGCATTCTTCTATAATATTCTTTTCGGATCATTTTCTTTATAATTCAATCTTGTATTCCATCTCCTTCATTAATTCATTATTATTATTATTATTATTATTATTATTATTATTATCTTCCACACGGCTTTTCATATACAACCGGAGATCTTACATTATGAGTGTTCTCCATTAAATCATACGACCTCAGAGAGAGAACACGCAGAATATTTGCAGTGCCATAAAACGCAGACTTCCAAAACGATGGTATCCTCGGCTTTATTCATTTTTTTCTCTATGAAGGACCCCAACGTCCCAGTGATAACTGGGACAATAGTGGCCTGAACGCCGCACTTTCTAGCTACTCCAATCCGGAGGCTGTCCTGGGTATGACGATAAACTACATCCGACAGCAAGGCCTCTGATCAGAAGGTTTTAAGGAGCGTGAAGCTACCTCTTAATTGCTGGTGTTCCCAGGTCCACCTTGACCCAGGGTGGTGGCACCTGTTGAGGTACCGGTTGTGGGCAAATAGTTGACCCCAAACTGGGGTGAAAACGTGTAAAAATAGGTTTTATTACCAGCAATACATCTTTGGAAAAACTTATCACCAGCAATAAATTTTTGAAGAAAATGTTCTTATCAGCAATACATATTTGGAAAAAATTTACCAGCATTATATTTCTGAAAAAAGCAATACATTTTTGAAAAAAAAATATTTCGAGCAATATATTATTGCCAGGAATACATTTTGAAAAAAATATTTCCAACAATACATTTTTGAAAAAATATTGCCAGCAATCTTGTCGGCATTAAATAACCCATTGAAGTGTTGATATGCCGTAAAACAAAACAAACCAAACCAATATGTACTGTGATAGATAGATAGATAGATAGATAGATATTACCAGCAATAAAAATCTTGTCGGCATTAAATAACCCATTGAAGTGTTGATATGCCGTAAAACAAACCAAAACAAACCAATAAATACTGAGATAGATAGATAGATAGATAGATAGATAGATAGATAGATAGATAGATAGATAGATAAAAAAAATGTTACCAGCAATAAAAATCTTGTCGGCATTAAATAACCCATTGAGGCTGATATGCTGTAAAACAAACCGAACCAAACCAAACAAAACCAATCCGTGAGTTCTGTGTATTTCTTACAATTGTTATTTTATTTGACCTTGATATTATGACCACCAGTAACATTCACATCGATAAGGAGGTATTTTCTTTATCGTTTTGGTGGATTTTATTTTGGTGGTAGAGTTCAACGAAGATGATGTCTGGTTTTGGGGTCTCAAGGATGAGGTCTGTTTGCCACAATATCTTGACTTGGTCGTTTTTTATCATCTTCTCTGGCTTTGAGCAGCCCAAATCTCTCGTCGATTTCAAGTCCATACTTCCTACACAGATACCAATGCAGACGCGTTGTCACATTATCAGCGCGGAGTCTGTCTTCTTTCTACTCAAGCAGTCCACAGGCGCTGATGATGTGGGCGACATTTTCCACCACCATAGCCTGTACTTGTCCGAATCCACTTGGTGGTAGATGTTATTCCGGGCGGAATTATTTAGTGCTTGGCCTTTGGCGCCTACGAGTCGGCTTTCAATCTCGCGTTTCACTTCGCCTTTCGTCAATCCTACTAATCTTTTGTCTTAATGATCTTGGTGTCCATCTCACATTGTCCATGAAGCGGCATTTCTTCTCTTGCTTTTAGTGTCGCCTTCGGTGCTTTCTTTCTATATCCTTCTTTGTTTTCCACCCATTATTATTATTATTACTGGACAGCATTGGACGTATGCTGATTTGCACGCAATAAATATTCATACTCTTACTAATTACAAACTTTCATTGGAGATCAAGTGACAGCAAGACTTCTGAATCAACCAGCAACCTTTTCAGCATATTCATTCTGGATAGTTTCGTTCCTTTTCAATTCTTTCTACCTATTTGTAAAGATTTCCGGAACACTTCCGAGTACGCCGATAATCATGGGTAGGACTGTGATAATTATGCTCTCTATATTCTCCAGATTCTTTCAGTTTCACTCTTTTTTTTCTTTTTTTTTTAAATATTATTTGTTACTGACAGAACATTTTTTCCTCAATTACAATGCCGGGATCCGACCTCCTCGCGAAGAAATTTAAATGTAGTCGTCCTTAGACTTGATCTCTAGTCCGGAATTAAGCGTACGTTTGAATTACAAATTCTCAAATAATCTTTAGAAATCCTCATCTCTAGACTTCATTTCCTAACCTAGAGTAGGTGATATGTTTAAATCTGAAATTCCGAAAGAATTTTAAAATCTGTCTGACATGAGGTATGATGTAATATTATTTACATTATTCGACTATTGTCCTCATCTTTGTTTCTGTCTTCGGACATCAGTATCTGATATTTTACGATGAATTTACATTATTTAGATTACGGGACTATTGCCCTCATCTTTGTAGTCATATTTATTGCAACGTTTTGTTTTCAGTATTTGTTATATTTCTGAGATGAAGGTATTATGTACACTATTTACATTATTCGGACTATTGTCCCTCATCTTTGTCGCCAAATTTAAGCAACGTTTCGGCCTTTTAGTATCTGTCTATATTTCTGAGCTGAGGTATTATGTACACTATTTTACATTATTCGGACTATTGTTCTGCAATTTTGTCGCCATATTTTACAACGCTTCGGCCCTTCAGTATCATATTTGTACGATGAAGTATTATATACATATTTAGATTATTCGACTATTGCCTCATCTTTGTAGCCGTATTTATTTTTCGGCCTTCAGTATTTGTCAGATATTTCTGAGATGAATATTATGTACACTATTTTACATTATCGGACTATTGTCCTCATCCTTGTCGCCATATTTATCACAACGTTTCGGCCTTTTTAGTATCGGTCTATATTTGAGCTGAGGTATTATGTAACACTATTTACATTATTCGGACTATTGTTCTCATCTTTGTCGCCATATTTATTACAACGCTTCGGCCCTTCAGTATCTGTCTATATTTCTACGATGAAGTATTATGTACACTATTTAGATTATTCGGACTATTGCCCTCATCTTTGTAGCCGTATTTATTGCAACGTTTCGGCCTTTCAGTATTTGTCTATATTTCTGAGATGAGGTATTATGTACACTATTTACATTATTCGGACTATTGTCCTCATCCTTGTCGCCATATTTATCACAACGTTTCGGCCTTTTAGTATCGGTCTATATTTCTGAGCTGAGGTATTATGTACACTATTTACATTATTCGGACTATTGTTCTCATCTTTGTCGCCATATTTATTACAACGCTTCGGCCCTTCAGTATCTGTCTATATTTCTACGATGAAGTATTATGTACACTATTTAGATTATTCGGACTATTGCCCTCATCTTTGTAGCCGTATTTATTGCAACGTTTCGGCCTTTCAGTATTTGGTCTATATTTCTGAGATGAGGTATTATGTACACTATTTACATTATTCGGACTATTGTCCTCATCCTTGTCGCCATATTTATCACAACGTTTCGGCCTTTTAGTATCGGTCTATATTTCTGAGCTGAGGTATTATGTACACTATTTACATTATTCGGACTATTGTTCTCATCTTTGTCGCCATATTTATTACAACGCTTCGGCCCTTCAGTATCTGTCTATATTTCTACGATGAAGTATTATGTACACTATTTAGATTATTCGGACTATTGCCCTCATCTTTGTAGCCGTATTTATTGCAACGTTTCGGCCTTTCAGTATTTGTCTATATTTCTGAGATGAGGTATTATGTACACTATTTACATTATTCGGACTATTGTCCTCATCCTTGTCGCCATATTTATCACAACGTTTCGGCCTTTTATATCGGTCTATATTTTGAGCTGAGGTATTATGTACACTATTTACATTATTCGGACTATTGTTCTCATCTTTGTCGCCATATTTATTACAAGGTTTCGGCCCTTCAGTATCTGTCTATATTTCTACGATGAAGTATTATGTACACTATTTAGATTATTCGGACTATTGTTCTCATCTTTGTCGCCATATTTATTACAAGGTTTCGGCCCTTCAGTATCTGTCTATATTTCTGAGATGAGGTACTGAATTTCAAAGTTCTGAAAATAAACTTCTTTTTCTTCTGTAGATATGGTCTAATTCACTGGATTGGGGATTTATTTGAATTTCAGATTCCTTTAGAATTTTCTATATTCTCTTCGGTAGACATTGTTTACTGGCTTGAATTCGGTGATCCACTGGATCCCAGAGAATCTTGCGTTTTATCTTCTGTAATTATGGTTTAATTTCCTTGACTGAGGGATACAAATTTTTAAACGGGTCACTCCAAAGAAATGCAGTAAATAAATTAAGATACAAGGGAGTTACTGCTTGTGGAAGTATTAGAAAACAGAAACATGTCTACGGAGCGATAACAATATAAGAGTAATCAGGAGGACGATAGATAGTGATTGATATTGCATTTAAATTTTTGAAGATTAAAGTTGGCTGGAACGCATAGAACCGGAAGTGACTTCCCCAAAGAATTTTAAACTTTCCATAAAATCTTGTATGTTTTCTTCTGTAGATATTGTCTGATTCCTTGGATTGGGGGTTCTATTGAAATTTAAAATTCTTAGATCATCAATTTTCTTTTCCCTGTACCCGATTCTGCAGTCATCTGTGCTCCATTTAAATTTCAAAACTTTAGTCAATTCTTATATTTTTACATACCCCATTAAGTTATGTCATGTTATTCTAGTCGTTTGTTCATCCATAGTACATTATTTGTGTCTGTCACTCTGAATGAATCATTGCGTGTCCTTGCATGTGTGTGTGTGAGAGAGAGAGAACAGGCGTCCCTTTGTGTATGTTTTGTTCCGTTCAACTATGCGCATGCGTGCGTGTGCAAATGCTTGCTAGTGTGTCGAACAAGTGTTATGGATCGATGGGATACAGAACTGGCACATCAGTTTGAATCCCTTATGCACACACTGATAATTCCCTGGTGTAAAAACGTAACGAATTCTACAACGGCGAGTGTGACAACAGAACGAATAGCAATCCCACCCATGGCCACAACGCTAGATTCGCTAATGGCAACATGTAGAAATATAGATCGAATAACAATTCCAATCAATCATCTATTGTCCACAATTATATCGATTGCTTTGAGCAAAGTGTTGGCGTGACGAGATAAGAAAGAAAGAAAGAGAGAAAGAATCTGAAAAGAAAAGTAATGAAGCAAGTTTACGAAAGAAAGAAAGAAAGAAAGAAAGAAAGAAAGAAAGAAAGAAAGTATCTAAAAAGGAAAGCAAGTTTAAGAAAAAAGAAAGAAAGAAAGAAAGAAAGAAAGAAAAGATTATTAGTGGAGAAAAGGAGAGTTGAAAGGAAAGAAAGAAAAATGATGTGTAGAGTTGAAAAGAAAGAAAGAAAGAAAGAAAGAAAGAAAGATTATTAAAGGGAAAGGAAAAACAAAAATTTAGAGAAAAAGAAAGAAAGAAAGAAAGAAAGAAAGAAAGAAAGAAAGAAAGATTATTAAAAGGAGAGGTGGAAGAAACAAAATGATGTGTAGAGTTGAAAGAAAGAAAGAAAGAAAGAAAGAAAGAAAGAAAGAAAGAAAAGAAAGAATCTAAAAGGAAAAGCAAGATTAAGAAAAAGAAAAGAAAGAAAAAAAAGATTGTAAAAAAGGAGAGTTGGAAGAAAAGAAATGAAAGAAAGAAAGAAAGAAAGAAAGAAAGAAAGAAAGAAAGAAAGTATCTAAAAAGGAAAGCAAGTTTAAGAAAAAAGAAAGAAAGAAAGAAAGAAATACAGAAAGATTATTAAAAGGAGAGGTGGAAGAAACAAAATGATGTTATTGATAAACGGAAAAATTATTACATTTTATTTCTTTTAGTTTCTAGCTTTTGCCACATATTTAACATGAGACTTAAATCCAGAAATCGCACAGAAGAAAATAGGATTACTGCTTTGGTTGTCATCAAAAAAAAACAAAATGATCTGTTTCGTCATTCATAAAAGAAGTATTATTATTTTATTTCCTTGCCTGGCTACACTATTTTCCGGTTCAGCCAGAGACTTAATTCAGAAATCGCAACAGACCAGGAAAAATGACGACAATACGTTTCTTTTGCTGCTCACCAAAAAGAAACAAATGATCTGTTTACTGTCATTCATAAACGGAAGTATTATATCATTTTATTTCCTTTAGTTTCAGCTGTATGCTCATTTTCCGGTTCTAGCTGAGACTTAAATTCAGAAATCGCAACAGACCAGGAAAACACTATTACTACGTTTTTGGCTGCTCACCAAAAGAAACAAAATGATCTGCTCTTCTGTGTCATTAAAAACGGAAGTATTATTATCATTTTATTTCCTTTAGTTTCAGCTGTATGCTCATTTTCCAGGACCCAGCCAGAGACTTATATTCAGAAATCGCAACAGACCAGGAAAACACTATTACGTTTTGGCTGCTTCACCAAAAGAAAAAAAAATGATTCGTTCTTCTGTCATTCATAAAACGGAAGTATTATCATTTTATTTCCTTTCAGTTTGCTCTCATTTTTCCGGGTTCTAGAGACTTAAATTCAGAAATCGTAACAGGACCAGGAAAACACTATGACTAAGTTTTTGTTAATTAAAAAGCAAATGATTGTTTTCTGTCATTCATAAAAAAAGTAAAACAAAAATGGTCTACTCTTCTCCGGTCATTAAATTCAGAAAAAACGGAAAATATTATTATCCATTTTTTTGTCATTCTTTATTATTATCATTTTATTTTGCTTTCGGTTATACTCATTTTTCCGGTTCTAGCCAGGACTTAAATTCCAAAATCGCAACAGGGAAAAACACTATTACTACGTTTTGGCGGCTCACCAAAAAAGAAAAACAAAATGATCTGTCTTCTGTCATTCATAAAACGGAAGTATTATTATCATTTTTTTTTTTAGTTTCATGACTATGTCTCATTTCCGGGTTCTAGCTGAGAGACATAAATTGAAATCGCAACAGACCAGGAAAACCATTACTATTGTTTTTTGCTGCTCACCAAAAAGAAAACAAAATGATCTGTTTCTTCTGTCATTCAAAAACGGAAATGTGTATCATTTTATTTCCTTTTTTTTCAGCTGCATGCTCATTTTTTAAAGGTTCTAGAGACTTAAATTCAAAATCGCAACAGACAGAAAACACTATTACTACGTTTCTGGCTGCTCATAAAAAAGAAAACAAAATGATCTGCTCTTCTGTCATTCATATAAAACGGAAGTATTATTATCATTTTATTTCTTTTAGTTTCAGCTGTGTATAGCTTTTCCGGGTTCTAGCCAGAACTTAAATTAAATCGCAACAGACCAGGAAAACACTATTACGTTTTTGGCTGCTCACCAAAAAAGAAAACAAATGATCTGTTCTTCTGTCATTCATAAAACGGAAGTATTATTAATATTTTATTTTAGTTTCATTATTTTCCTTTAGTTTCGGCTGTATGCTCACCAAAAGAAAACAAAATGTTTTTCATAAATGGGTATTATTTCATTTTATTTTTTGTTTTGCCAGATTTTTCCGGGACAAATTCAGAAATCATATTAAGCCAGGAAAACACTATTACTACGTTTTGGCTGCTCACCAAAAAAAGAAAAACAAAATGATCTGCTCTTCTGTCATTCATAAAACGGAAGTATTATTGTCATTTTATTTCCTTTAGTTTCGGCTGTATACTCATTTTCCGGGTTCTAGCCAGAGACTTAAATTCAGAAATCGCAACAGACCACCAGGAAAACACTATTACTACGTTTTTACTGCTCGCAAAAAGAAAACAAAATGATCTGCTCTTCTGTCATTCATAAAACGGAAGTATTATTATCATTTTATTTCCCTTTAGTTTCAGCTGTATGCTCATTTTTCGGGTTCTAGCCAGGCTTAAATTCAGAAATCGCAACAGACCAGGAAAACACTATTATTACGTTTTGGCTAGCCACTGCTCACCAAAAAACAAAATGATCTGTCTTCTGTCATTCATAAAACGAAGTATTATCATTTATTTCCTTTAGTTTCAGCTGTGCTCATTTTTCCGGGTTTCTAGCCAGAGACTTAAATTCGAAATCGCAACAGACCAGGAAAACACTACATACTAAGTTTTTGGCTGCTCACCAAAAAGAAAACAAAATGATCTGCTCTTCTGTCATTCATAAAACGGAAGTATTATTATCCATTTTATTTCCTTTAGTTTCAGCTGTATGCTCATTTTCGGGTTCTAGGCAAGACTTAAATTCAAAAAATCGTCAACAGACCAGGAAAACACTATTACTACGTTTTGGCGGGCTCAAAAAAAAAACAAAATGATCTGCTCTTCTGTCATTCATAAAACGGAAGTATTATTATCATTTTATTTCCTTTAGTTTTCGGCTGTATGCTCATTTTCGGGTTCTAGCCAGAGACTTAAATTCAAAATCGCAACAGACCAGGAAAACACTATTACTACGTTTTGGCTGCTCACCAAAAAAAAACAAAATGATCTGCTCTTCTGTCATTCATAAAACGGAAGTATTATTATCATTTATTTTCCTTTAGTTTCAGCTGTATGCTCATTTTTTCGGACTTAAAATTCAGAAATCGCAACAGACCAGGAAAACACTTACTACGTTTTGGCTGCTCACAAAAAAAAAAACAAAAATCTGTCTTCTGTCATTCAAAAACCAGGTATTAAAATTTTATTTCCTTTAGTTTCAGCTGTATGCTCATTTTTTTTCCGGGTTCTAGCCAGACTTAAATTCCAAATCGCAACAGACCAGGAAAACACTATTACTAAAGTTTTCTGCCAAAAAGAAAACAAAATGAAAAAAAAAATGATCTGTTTCTCTTCTGTCATTCATCACAAAAACGAAGTATTATTATAAACATTTTATTTCCTTTAGTTTCAGCTGTATGCTCATTTTCCAGGTTCTAGCCAGACTTAAATTCAGAAATCAACAGACCAGGAAAACACTATTACTACGTTTTTGGCTGCTCACCAAAAAGAAAACAAAATGATCTGCTCTTCTGTCATTCATAAAACGGAAGTATTATTATCATTTTATTTCCTTTAGTTTCAGCTGTATGCTCATTTTTCCGGGTTCTAGCCAGAGACTTAAATTCAGAAATCGCAACAGACCAGGAAAACACACTATTACTACGTTTTGGCTGCTCACCAAAAAAGAAAACAAAATGATCTGCTCTTCTGTCATTCATAAAACGGAAGTATTATTATCATTTTATTTCCTTTTAGTTTTCAGCTATTATGCTCATTTTCCGGGTTCTAGTGAGAGACTTAAATTCAGAAATCGCAACAGACCAGGAAAACACTATTACTACGTTTTTGGCTGCTCACCAAAAAAAAACAAAATGATCTGCTCTTCTGTCATTCATAAAACGGAAGTATTATTATCATTTATTTTTTTCATTTTCGGGTTCCAGTTTGCTTATTTTTCAGGTTCTAGCCAGAAAGACTTAAATTTTTGGCTGAAAAAGAAAAACAAAATGAGACCATTCAAAACGGAAGTATTTATTACTACCTTTTTTGGTATGCTCATTTTTCCAAAAAAAAAACAAATGATCACCAAAAAACAAAATGATTCATCTGTCATTCATAAAAAAGAAGATTTTATTATTATCATTTTTATTTCCTTTAGTTTCGGCTGTATGCTCATTTTCGGGTTCTAGCCAGAGACTTAAATTCAGAAATCGCAACAGACCAGGAAAACACTATTACTACGTTTTTTGGCTGCTCACTAAAAAAAGAAAACAAAATGATCTGCTCTTCTGTCATTCATAAAACGGAAGTATCATTTTATTAGTTTTCATTTTACTCATTTTCGGGTTTACTTTTCGGCTGTATGCAACATTTTCCGGGTTCTAGCTCAGACAAAATGATCTGCTCTTCTTCATTTCGGCAAAATCATTTTATTTCCAACAGACCATTTTCGGGAAAACATTATCGCATTAGTTTTTGGTTTTGGCACAAAAAAAAAAACAAAATGATCTGCTCTTCTGTCATTCATAAAACGGAAGTATTATTATCATTTTATTTCCTTTAGTTTCGGCTGTATACTCATTTTTCGGGTTCTAGCCAGAGACTTAAATTCAGAAATCGCAACAGACCAGGAAAACACTATTACCACGTTTTGGCTGCTCACCAAAAAAGAAAACAAAATGATCTGCTCTTCTGTCATTCATAAAACGGAAGTATTATTATCATTTTATTTCCTTTAGTTTTCAGCTGTATGCTCATTTTCCGGGTTCTAGCCAGAGACTTAAATTCAGAAATCGCAACAGACCAGGAAAACACTATTACTACGTTTTTGGCTGCTCACCAAAAAAAACAAATGATCTGCTCTTCTGTCATTCATAAAACGGAAGTATTATTATCATTTTATTTCCTTTAGTTTCAGCTGTATGCTCATTTTTCCGGGTTTGAGACTTAAATTCAGAAATCGCAACAGACTGTGGAAACTATTATTACGTTTTGGCTGCTCACCAAAAAAGAAAACAAATGATCTGCTCTTCTGTCATTCATAAAACGGAAATATTATCATTTATTTCTTTTAGAAAACACTATTTTTTCTACGTTTTGGGCAGGAGAAACACTATTCTACTGCAAAAAAGAAAACAAAATGATCTGCTCTTCTGTCATTCATAAAACGGAAGTATTATTATCATTTTATTTCCTTTAGTTTCAGCTGTATGCTCATTTTCCGGGTTCTAGCCAGAGACTTAAATTCAGAAATCGCAACAGACCAGGAAAACACTATTACTACGTTTTTGGCTGCTCACCAAAAAACAAAATGATCTGCTCTTCTGTCATTCATAAAACGGAAGTATTATTATCATTTTATTTCCTTTAGTTTCGGCTGTATACTCATTTTTCGGGTTCTAGCCAGAGACTTAAATTCAGAAATCGCAACAGACCAGGGAAAACACTATTACTATTTTTTGGCTGCTCACCAAAAAGAAAAACAAAATGATCTGCTCTTCTGTCATTCATAAAACGGAAATATTATTATCATTTTATTTCCTTTAGTTTCGGCTGTATACTCATTTTTTCCGGGTTCTATTGAGACTTAAATTCAGAAATCGCAACAGACCAGGAAAACACTATTACTACGTTTTGGCTGCTCACCAAAAAAAAACAAAATGATCTGCTCTTCTGTCATTCATATAAACGGAAGTATTATTATCATTTTATTTCCTTTAGTTTCGACTGTATACTCATTTTTCCGGGTTCTAGCCAGAGACTTAAATTGAGAAATCGCAACAGACCAGGAAAACACTATTACTACGTTTTGGCTGCTCACCAAAAAAAAAAAAATGATCTGCTCTTCTGTCATTCATTTTGGTTTGCTGTATACTCATTTTTCCGGGTTCTAAAAAAATTCAGAAAAACAGACCAGGAAAACACTATTACTACGTTTTTTGGCTGCTGAAAACAAAATGATCTGCTCTTCTGTCATTCATAAAACGGAAGTATTATTATCATTTTATTTCCTTTAGTTTTCAGCTGTATACTCATTTTTCGGGTTCTAGCCAGAGACTTAAATTCAGAAATCGCAACAGACCAGGGAAAACACTATTACTACGTTTTGGCTGCTCACCAAAAAAAGAAAACAAAATGATCTGCTCTTCTGTCATTCATAAAACGGAAGTATTATTATCATTTTATTTCCTTTAGTTTCGGCTGTATAGCTCATTTTCCGGGTTCTAGCCAGAGACTTAAATTCAGAAATCGCAACAGACCAGGAAAACACTATTACTACGTTTTTTCACCAAAAAAAAAAACAAAATGCTGCTCTCATTCATAAAAAAGAAAACAAAATGTTTCTGCTCATTTTTCGGGTTGTAAATTCATAAAACGGAAAAATATTATTATCGTTTTTTCACCAAAAAAAAAACAAAATTTCCTTTTATTTTCGGCTGTATACTCATTTTTTCCGGGTTCATATTTTTCGGGTTCCAGAGACTTAAATTCAGAAATCGCAACAGACCAGGAAAACACTATTACTACGTTTTTGGCTGCTCACCGGAAAAAAAGAAAACAAAATGATCTGCTCTTCTGTCATTCATAAAACAGATATTATTATCATTTTATTTCCTTTAGTTTCAGCTGTATGCTCATTTTTCCGGGTTCTAGCCAGAGACTTAAAGAAGAAATCGCAACAGACCAGGAAAACACTATTACTACGTTTTTGGCTGCTCACCAAAAAAGAAAACAAAATGATCTGCTCTTCTGTCATTCATAAAACGGGAAGACTTATTATTATCATTTTATTTCCTTTAGTTTCGACTGTATACTCATTTTTTTCCGGGTTCTAGCCAGAGACTTAAATTCAGAAATCGCATTAGACCAGGAAAACACTATTACTACGTTTTGGCTGCTCACCAAAAAAAAAAAACAAAATGATCTGCTCTTCTGTCATTCATAAAACGGAAGTATTATTATTTATTTTATTTCCTTTAGTTTCGGCTGTATACTCATTTTTTCCGGGTTCCTAGCCAGAGACTTAAATTCAGAAATCGCAACAGACCAGGAAAACACTATTACTACGTTTTTGGCTGCTCACCAAAAAGAAAACAAAATGATCTGCTCTTCTGTCATTCATAAAACGGAAGTATTATTATCATTTTATTTCCTTTAGTTTTTCGACTGTATACTCATTTTTCCGGGTTCTAGCCAGAGACTTAAATTCAGAAATCACTAACAGACCAGGAAAACACTATTACTAATCATTTATTTTTTTGGCTGCTCACCAAAAAAAAAAACAAAATGATCTGCTCTTCTGTCATTCATAAAACGGAAGTATTATTATCATTTTATTTCCTTTAGTTTCGGCTGTATGCTCATTTTTCCGGGTTCTAGCCAGAGACTTAAATTCAGAAATCGCAACAGACCAGGAAAGAAACACTATTACTACGTTTTGGCAACAAAAAGAAAACCAGCTCTTCTGAAAACACTATTATCATTTTATTTTCGTTTTGCTGGATACTCATTTTTCCGGGTTCTCACTTAAATTCAAAAAAGAAAACACTAAACGTTTTGGATGCTCACCAAAAAAACAAAAACAAAATGATCTGTCATTCATAAAACGGAAGTATTATTATCATTTTATTTCCTTTTAGTTTCGGCTGTATGCTCATTTTCCGGGTTCTAGCCAGAGACTTAAATTCAGAAATCGCAACAGACCAGGAAAACACTATTACTACGTTTTTGGCTGCTCACCAAAAAAGAAAACAAAATGATCTGCTCTTCTGTCATTCATAAAACGGAAGTATTATTATCATTTTATTTCCTTTAGTTTCGGCTGTATACTCATTTTCCGGGTTCAGCCAGAGACTTAAATTCAGAAATCGCAACAGACCAGGTTACTACGTTTTGGCTGCTCACCAAAAAGAAAAACAAAATGATCTGCTCTTCTGTCATTCATAAAACGGAAGTATTATAAAGTTTCAGTAAATTTTTCGGGTTCTAGCCAGAGACTTAAATTCAGAAAACAGACCAGGAAAACACTATTACTACGTTTTTTGGCTGCTCACCAAAAAGAAAACAAAATGATCTGCTCTTCTGTCATTCATAAAACGGAAGTATTATTATCATTTTATTTCCTTTAGTTTCGGCTGTATGCTCATTTTTCCGGGTTCTAGCCAGACTTAAATTCAGAAATCGCAACAGACCAGGAAAACACTATTACTACGTTTTTGGCTGCTCACCAAAAAAGAAAACAAAATGATCTGCTCTTCTGTCATTCATAAAACGGAAGTATTATTATCATTTTATTTCCTTTAGTTTCGGCTGTATACTCATTTTTCCGGGTTCTAGCCAGAGACTTAAATTCAGAAATCGCAACAGACCAGGAAAACACTATTACTATGTTTCGGCTGCTCACCAAAAAAGAAAACAAAATGATCTGCTCTTCTGTCATTCATAAAACGGAAGTATTATTATCATTTATTTCCTTTAGTTTCGACTGTATACTCATTTTTTCCGGGTTCTAGCCATAAAGAGACTTAAATTCAGAAATCGCAACAGACCAGGAAAACACTATTACTACGTTTTTGGCTGCTCACCAAAAAGAAAACAAAATGATCTGCTCTTCTGTCATTCATAAAACGGAAGCATTATTATCATTTTATTTCCTTTAGTTTCAGCTGTATGCTCATTTTTTCGGGGTTCTAGCCAGAGACTTAAATTCAGAAATCGCAACAGACCAGGAAAACACTATTACTACGTTTTTGGCTGCACACCAAAAAAGAAAACAAAATGATCTGCTCTTCTGTCATTCATAAAACGGAAGTATTATTATCATTTTATTTCTTTTAGTTTCAGCTGTATGCTCATTTTTCCGGGTTCTAGCCAGAGAGAGACTTAAATTCAGAAATCGCAACAGACCAGGAAAACACTATTACTACGTTTTTTGGCTGACCTCACCAAAAAAAGAAAACAAAATGATCTGCTCTTCTGTCATTCATAAAACGGAAGTATTATTATCATTTTATTTCCTTTAGTTTCGGCTGTATACTCATTTTTCGGGTTCTAGCCAGAGACTTAAATTCAGAAATCGCAACAGACCAGGAAAACACTATTACTACGTTTTGGCTGCTCACCAAAAAAAAAAACAAAATGATCTGCTCTTCTGTCATTCATAAAACGGAAGTATTATTATCATTTTATTTCCTTTTAGTTTCGGCTGTATACTCATTTTTCCGGGTTCTAGCCAGAGACTTAAATTCAGAAATCGCAACAGACCAGGAAAACACTATTACTACGTTTTTGGCTGCTCACCAAAAAAGAAAACAAAATGATCTGCTCTTCTGTCATTCATAAAACGGAAGTATTATTATCATTTTATTTCCTTTAGTTTCGACTGTATGCTCATTTTTCCGGGTTCTAGCCAGAGACTTAAATTCAGAAATCGCAACAGACCAGGAAAAACACAAAAAAGAAAACAAAATATTGTCATTCATAAACGGAAGTATTATTATCATTTTATTTCCTTTTTTGGCTGCTCACCGGGTTCTAAAAAAGAAAACAGGAAAAATGATTCAAAATGATCTGCTCTTCTGTCATTCATAAAACGGAAGTATTATTATCATTTTATTTCCTTTAGTTTCGGCTGTATACTCATTTTTCCGGGTTCTAGCCAGAGACTTAAATTCAGAAATCAGACCAGGAAACAGACCAGGAAAACACTATTACTTTAGTTTTTTGGTTCTGCTCAAAAAGACCAAAAACAAAATGATCTGCTCTTCTGTCATTCATAAAACGGAAGTATTATTATCATTTTATTTCCTTTAGTTTCGACTGTATACTCATTTTTCCGGGTTCTAGCCAGAGACTTAAATTCAGAAATCGCAACAGACCAGGAAAACACTATTACTACGTTTTTGGCTGCTCACCAAAAAAAAAAAAAGAAAACAAAATGATCTGCTCTTCTGTCATTCATAAAACGGAAGTATTATTATCATTTTATTTCTTTAGTTTCAGCTGTATGCTCATTTTTCGGTTCTAGCCAGAGACTTAAATTCAGAAATCGCAACAGACCAGGAAAACACTATTACTACGTTTTTGGCTGCTCACCAAAAAAGAAAACAAAATGATCTGCTCTTCTGTCATTCATAAAACGGAAGTATTATTATCATTTTATTTTCTTTAGTTTCAGCTGTATACTCATTTTTCCGGGTTCTAGCCAGAGACTTAAATTCAGAAATCGCAACAGACCAGGAAAACACTATTACTACGTTTTTGGTTGCTCACCAAAAAGAAAAACAAAATGATCTGCTCTTCTGTCATTCATAAAACGGAAGTATTTTATTAGTTTCATTTTATTTGTGAGACTTTTAGTTTCTAATTTTTGGCTGCTGAAAACAAATATCTGCTCTTCTGTCATTCATAAAACGGAAGTATTATTATCATTTTCTTTAGGGTTCTCATTTTTCCGGGCCAGAGACTTAAATTCAGAAATCGCAACAGACCAGGAAAAACACTATTACTACGTTTTGGCTGCTCACCAAAAAAGAAAACAAAATGATCTGCTCTTCTGTCATTCATAAAACGGAAGTATTATTATCATTTTATTTCCTTTAGTTTCAGCTGTATACTCATTTTTCCGGGTTCTAGCCAGAGACTTAAATTCAGAAATCGCAACAGACCAGGAAAACACTATTACTACGTTTTTTGGCTGCTCACCAAAAAGAAAACAAAATGATCTCACCAAAAAAAAACAAAATGATTCGCGCTTCTGTCATTCATAAAACGGAAGTATTATTATCATTTTTTTATTTCCTTTACCTCTTTTTCCGGGTTTCTTAAACTGTACCAGGAAAACACTATTCACGTTTTTTTCAAAAAAAACAAAATGATCTGGTTCTAAAACGGAAGTATTATTAGATTTTACTTTAAATTCATTTTTCGGGAAGATAAATTCAGAAACGCAACAGACCAGGAAAACACTATTACTACGTTTTTGCTGCTCACCAAAAAGAAAACAAAATGATCTGCTCTTCTGTCATTCATAAAACGGAAGTATTATTATCATTTTATTTCCTTTAGTTTCGGCTGTATACTCATTTTTCCGGGTTCTAGCCAGAGACTTAAATTCAGAAATCGCAACAGACCATTCATAAAACACTATTATTACGTTTTTGGCTGCTCACCAAAAAAAGAAAAAACAAAATGATCTGCTCTTCTGTCATTCATAAAACGGAAGTATTATTATCATTTTATTTCCTTTAGTTTCGACTGTATACTCATTTTTTCGGTTCTAGCCAGAGACTTAAATTCAGAAATCGCAACAGACCAGGAAAAACACTATTACTACGTTTTTGGCTGCTCACTCAAAAAAAAAACAAAATGATCTGCTCTTCTGTCATTCATAAAACGGAAGTATTATTATCATTTTATTTCCTTTAGTTTCGGCTGTATACTCATTTTTCGGGTTCTAGCCAGAGACTTAAATTCAGAAATCGCAACAGACCAGGAAAACACTATTACTACGTTTTTGGCTGCTCACCAAAAAAAGAAAACAAAATGATCTGCTCTTCTGTCATTCATAAAACGGAAGTATTATTATCATTTTATTTCCTTTAGTTTCGGACTGTATACTCATTTTTCCGGGTTCTAGCCAGAGACTTAAATTCAGAAATCGCAGACCAGACCAGGAAAACACTATTACATTTTATTTCCTAGTTTTTGGCATTTTTGCTCACCAGAAAAAAAAGAAAACAAAATGATCTGCTCTTCTGTCATTCATAAAACGGAAGTATTATTATCATTTTATTTCCCTTTAGTTTCGGCTGTATACTCATTTTTCCGGGTTCTAGCCAGAGACTTAAATTCAGAAATCGCAACAGACCAGGAAAACACTATTACTACGAAAAACACTATTTTTTTGGCTGCTCACCAAAAAAAAAGAAAACAAAATGATCTGCTCTTCTGTCATTCATAAAACGGAAGTATTATTATCATTTTATTTCCTTTAGTTTCGGCTGTATACTCATTTTTCCGGGTTCTAGCCAGAGACTTAAATTCAGAAATCGCAACAGACCAGGAAAACACTATTACTACGTTTTTGGTTGCTCAAAAAAAGAAACAAAATGATCTGCTCTTCTGTCATTCATAAAAAAGTATTATTATCATTTATTATTTTCCTTTAGTTTCGACTGTGCTCATTTTTCGGGTTCTAGCCAGAGACTTAAATTCAGAAATCGCAACAGACCAGGAAAACACTATTACTACGTTTTTGGCTGCTCACCAAAAAAGAAAACAAAATGATCTGCTCTTCTGTCATTCATAAAACGGAAGTATTATTATCATTTTATTTCTTTTAGTTTCAGCTGTATGCTCATATTTCCGGGTTCTAGCCAGAGACTTAAATTCAGAAATCGCAATAGACCAGGAAAACACTATTACTACGTTTTTGGCTGCTCACCAAAAAAGAAAACAAAATGATCTGCTCTTCTGTCATTCATAAAACGGAAGTATTATTATCATTTTATTTCCTTTAGTTTCAGCTGTATGCTCATTTTTCCGGGTTCTAGCCAGAGACTTAAATTCAGAAATCGCAACAGACCAGGAAAACACTATTACTACGTTTTTGGCTGCTCACCAAAAAAAAACAAAATGATCTGCTCTTCTGAAAACGGAAGTATTATTAATTTTATTTCCTTTCTGACTGTATACTCATTTTTCCGGGTTCTAGCCAGAGACTTAAATTCAAAATCGCAACAGACCAGAAAACACTATTACTACGTTTTTTTGCTCACCAAAAAGAAAACAAAATGATCTGCTCTTCTGTCATTCATAAAACGGAAGTATTATTATCATTTTATTTCCTTTTACTGTATACTCATTTTCCGGGTTCTAGCCAGAGACTTAAATTCAGAAATCGCAACAGACCAGGAAAACACTATTACTAGGTTTTTGGCTGCTCACCAAAAAAGAAAACAAAATGATCTGCTCTTCTGTCATTCATAAAACGGAAGTATTATTATCATTTTATTTCCTTTAGTTTCGACTGTATACTCATTTTTCCGGGTTCTAGCCAGAGACTTAAATTCAGAAATCGCAACAGACCAGGAAAACACTATTCACAAAAAAAAACAAAATACGCTCTTTCTTTTTGGCTGCTCACCAAAAAAAAAAAACAAAATGATCTGCTCTTCTGTCATTGCTCTTCTGGATATCATTTTATTTCATAAACGGAAGTATTATTATCATTTTAGTTTTCTTTTATTTTTCAGACTGTATATTATCATTTTATTTCCTTTTTTTCGGGTTCATTTTTAGCCAGAGACTTAAATTCAGAAATCGCAACAGACCAGGAAAACACTATTACTACGTTTTTGGCTGCTCACAAAAAAGAAAACAAAATGATCTGCTCTTCTGTCATTCATAAAACGGAAGTATTATTATCATTTTATTTCCTTTAGTTTCGACTGTATACTCATTTTTCCGGGTTCTAGCCAGAGACTTAAATTCGCAACAGACAGAAATCGCCAAAAAAAACAAAAGACCATAAAAGGAAAACATTTTATTCCTTTAGTTTACGTATGCTTTTTGGCTGACTTAAATTCAGAAATCACAGACCAGGAAAACACTATTACTAAAAAAAAAACAAAATGATCTGCTCTTCTGTCATTCATAAAACGGAAGTATTATTATCATTTTATTTCCTTTAGTTTCGGCTGTATACTCATTTTTCCGGGTTCTAGCCAGAGACTTAAATTCAGAAATCGCAACAGACCAGGAAAACACTATTACTACGTTTTGGTTGCTCACCAGATTTTAAAAAAAAGAAAACAAATGATCTGCTCTTCTGTCATTCATAAAACGGAAGTATTATTATCATTTTATTTCCTTTAGTTTCGGCTGTATGCTCATTTTTCCGGGTTCTAGCCAGAGACTTAAATTCAGAAATCGCAACAGACCAGGAAAACACTATTACTACGTTTTGGCTGCTCACCAAAAAAGAAAACAAAATGATCTGCTCTTCTGTCATTCATAAAACGGAAGTATTATTATCATTTTATTTCCTTTAGTTTCAGCTGTATACTCATTTTTCCGGGTTCTAGCCAGAGACTTAAATTCAGAAATCGCAACAGACCAGGAAAACACTATTACTACGTTTTTGGCTGCTCACCAAAAAAAGAAAACAAAATGATCTGCTCTTCTGTCATTCATAAAACGGAAGTATTATTATCATTTTATTTCCTTTAGTTTCGGCTGTATACTCATTTTTCGGGTTCTAGCCAGAGACTTAAATTCAGAAATCGCAACAGACCAGGAAAACACTATTTACTACGTTTTTTTGGCTGCTCACCATTCAAAAAGAAAAACAAAATGATCTGCTCTTCTGTCATTCATAAAACGGAAGTATTATTATCATTTTATTTCCTTTAGTTTCGACTGTATACTCATTTTTCCGGGTTCTAGCCAGAGACTTAAATTCAGAAATCGCAACAGACCAGGAAAACACTATTACTACGTTTTTGGCTGCTCACAAAAAAAAAAGAAAACAAAATGATCTGCTCTTCTGTCATTCATAAAACGGAAGTATTATTATCATTTTATTTCCTTTAGTTTCGGCTGTATGCTCATTTTTTTTCCAGGGTTCTAGACCAGAAAACACTATTACTTCACCAAAAAGAAAACAAAAAATTCAGAAAGTTTCGCAATTTTTCCGGGTTCAGACCAGGAAAACACTATTACTACGTTTTTGGCTGCTCACCAAAAAAGAAAACAAAATGATCTGCTCTTCTGTCATTCATAAAACGGAAGTATTATTATCATTTAATTTCCTTTAGTTTCGGCTGTATACTCATTTTTCCGGGTTCTAGCCAGAGACTTAAATTCAGAAATCGTAACAGACCAGGAAAACACTATTACTACGTTTTTGGCTGCTCACCAAAAAAAGAAAACAAAATGATCTGCGCTTCTGTCATTCATAAAACGGAAGTATTATTATCATTTTATTTCCTTTAGTTTCGGCTGTATACTCATTTTATTTCATTTTATTTCCTTTTTCCGGGTTCTAGCCAGAGACTTAAATTCAGAAATCGCAACAGACCAGGAAAACACTATTACTACGTTTTGGTTTTCAAAAAAAAAGAAAACAAAATGATCTGCTCACCAAAAAAAGAAAATCATTTTATTTCCTTGATCTGTATCTTTTTTCATTCACTTAAACAGAAATCGCAAAGTATTATTATCGTTTTTTTCACCAAAAGAAAACAAAATGATCTGCTTTCTGTTTTAAAACGGAAGTATTATTATCATTTTATTTCCTTTAGTTTTCGGCTGTATACTCATTTTTCGGGTTCTAGCCAGAGACTTAAATTCAGAAATCGCAACAGACCAGGAAAACACTATTACTACGTTTTTGGCTGCTCACCAAAAAAGAAAACAAAATGATCTGCTCTTCTGTCATTCATAAAACGGAAGTATTATTATCATTTTATTTCCTTTAGTTTCGACTGTATACTCATTTTTCCGGGTTCTAGCCAGAGACTTAAATTCAGAAATCGCAACAGACCAGGAAAACACTATTACTACGTTTTTGGCTGCTCACCAAAAAAAAAAACAAAATGATCTGCTCTTCTGTCATTCATAAAACGGAAGTATTATTATCATTTTATTTCCTTTAGTTTCGACTGTATACTCATTTTTCGGGTTCTAGTTCCAGAGACTTAAATTCAGAAATCGCAACAGACCAGGAAAAACACTATTACTACGTTTTTTGGCTGCTCACCAAAAAAGAAAACAAAATGATCTGCTCTTCTGTCATTCATAAAACGGAAGTATTATTATCATTTTATTTCCTTTAGTTTCGACTGTATACTCATTTTTCGGGTTCTAGCCAGAGACTTAAATTCAGAAATCGCAACAGACCAGGAAAACACTATTCTACGTTTTGGCTGCTCCAAAAAAAAAAACAAAATGGTTCTTCTGTCATTCATAAAACGGAAGTATTATTATCATTTTATTTCCTTTAGTTTCGGCTGTATGCTCATTTTTCCGGGTTCTAGCCAGAGACTTAAATTCAGAAACAACAGACCAGGAAAACACTATTACTACGTTTTTGGCTGCTCACCAAAAAAGAAAACAAAATGATCTGCTCTTCTGTCATTCATAAAACGGAAGTATTATTATCATTTAATTTCCTTTAGTTTCGGCTGTATACTCATTTTTCTGGGTTCTAGCCAGAGACATAAATTCAGAAATCGCAACAGACCAGGAAAACACTATTACTACGTATACATTTTTGGCTGCTCACCAAAAAGAAAAAAAAAAAATGATCTGCTCTTCTGTCATTCATAAAACGGAAGTATTATTATCATTTTATTTCCTTTAGTTTCGACTGTATACTCATTTTTCCGGGTTCTAGCCAGAGACTTAAATTCAGAAATCGCAACAGACCTGGAAAACACTATTACTACGTTTTTGGCTGCTCACCAAAAAAAAAAAACAAAATGATCTGCTCTTCTGTCATTCATAAAACGGAAGTATTATTATCATTTTATTTCCTTTAGTTTCGGCTGTATACTCATTTTTCCGGGTTCTAGCCAGAGACTTAAATTCAGAAATCGCAACAGACCAGGGGAAAACACAAATTATTATTCTAAAACGGAACTATTATTATCATTTTATTTTTTGGTTTTTTTGTTCTCACAGAGACTTAAAAAAGACCAAAAAACAAACGTTTTGATCTCACCAAAAAAAAAACAAAATGATCTTCTGTCATTCATAAAACGGAAGTATTATTATCATTTTATTTCCTTTAGTTTCGGCTGTATACTCATTTTCCGGGTTCTAGCCAGAGACTTAAATTCAGAAATCGCAACAGACCAGGAAAAACACTATTACTACGTTTTTTGGCTGCTCACCAAAAAAGAAAACAAAATGATCTGCTCTTCTGTCATTCATAAAACGGAAGTATTATTATCATTTTATTTCCTTTAGTTTCGACTGTATACTCATTTTTCCGGGTTCTAGCCAGAGACTTAAATTCAGAAATCGCAACAGACCAGGAAAACACTATTACTACGTTTTTGGCTGCTCACCAAAAAAGAAAACAAAATGATCTGCTCTTCTGTCATTCATAAAACGGAAGTATTATTATCATTTTATTTCCTTTAGTTTCGGCTGTATACTCATTTTCCGGGTTCTAGCCAGACTTAAATTCAGAAATCGCAACAGACCAGGTAAAACACTATTACTAAATTCAAAAGAAAACAAAAATCTGCTCTTCTGTCATTCATAAAACGGAAGTATTATTATCATTTTACTTTAGTTTCAGGCTCATTTTCCGGGTTCTAGCCAGAGACTTAAATTCAGAAATCGCAACAGACCAGGAAAACACTACGTTTTGGCTGCTCAAAAAAAAAAACAAAATGATCTGCTCTTCTGTCATTCATAAAACGGAAGTATTATTATCATTTTATTTCCTTTAGTTTCGGCTGTATACTCATTTTCCGGGTTCTAGCAGAGACTTAAATTCAGAAACAAAATCGCAACAGACCAGGAAAACACTATTTTTTGTTTTTGGCTGCTCACAAAAAAGAAAACAAAATGATCTGCTCTTCTGTCATTCATAAAACGGAAGTATTATTATCATTTTATTTCCTTTAGTTTCGGCTGTATACTCATTTTTCCGGGTTCTAGCCAGAGACTTAAATTCAGAAATCGCAACAGACCAGGAAAACACTATTACTACGTTTTTGGCTGCTCACCAAAAAAGAAAACAAAATGATCTGCTCTTCTGTCATTCATAAAACGGAAGTATTATTATCATTTTATTTCCTTTAGTTTCGACTGTATACTCATTTTTCCGGGTTCTAGCCAGAGACTTAAATTCAGAAATCGCAACAGACCAGGAAAACACTATTACTACGTTTTTGGCTGCTCACCAAAAAAAGAAAACAAAATGATCTGCACTTCTGTCATTCATAAAACGGAAGTATTATTATCATTTTATTTCCTTTAGTTTCAGCTGTATACTCATTTTCCGGGTTCTAGCCAGAGACTTAAATTCAGAAATCGCAACAGACCAGGAAAACACTATTACTACGTTTTTGGCTGCTCACCAAAAAAAGAAAACAAAATGATCTGCGCTTCTGTCATTCATAAAACGGAAGTATTATTATCATTTTATTTCCTTTAGTTTCGACTGTATACTCATTTTTTCGGGTTCTAGCCAGAGACTTAAATTCAGAAATCGCAACAACCAGACCAGCTCACCAAAAAGAAAACAAAAAAATTCATAAAACTATTTTACTTTACGTTTTTGGCTGCTCACCAGAAAAAAGAAAACAAAATGATCTGCTCTTCTGTCATTCATAAAACGGAAGTGCTTTCAAAAAGAAACAAAAACAAAGATTTATTATTTTATTTCCTTTAGTTTCGACTGTATACTCATTTTCCGGGTTCTAGCCAGAGACTTAAATTCAGAAATCGCAACAGACCAGGAAAAAACACTATTACTACGTTTTTGGCTGCTCACCAAAAAAGAAAACAAAATGATCTGCTCTTCTGTCATTCATAAAACGGAAGTATTATTATCATTTTATTTCCTTTAGTTTCGGCTGTATACTCATTTTTCCGGGTTCTAGCCAGAGACTTAAATTCAGAAATCGCAACAGACCAGGAAAACACTATTACTACGTTTTTGGCTGCTCACCAAAAAAGAAAACAAAATGATCTGCTCTTCTGTCATTCATAAAACGGAAGTATTATTATCATTTTATTTCCTTTAGTTTCGACTGTATACTCATTTTTCCGGGTTCTAGCCAGAGACTTAAATTCAGAAATCGCAACAGACCAGGAAAACGCAACAGACCAAAAAGAAAACAAAATGATCTACTCTTTTGTCATTCATAAAACGGAAGTATTATTATCATTTTATTTCCTTTATTTTAGTTTCAACTGTATACTCATTTTTCCGGTTCTAGCCAGAGACTTAAATTCAGAAATCGCAACAGACCAGGAAAACACTATTACTACGTTTTTTTTTTTCCAAAAAGAAAACAAAATGATCTGTTCTCATTCAAAATTTTTTCTAGCCGTTCAACAAGGTAAACACAGAACCACATTTTGAAAAAAAAAACAAAAACAGTTTATACTCATTTTCCGGGTTCCAGACTGAAAGAAACAAATTACTATTACGTTTTTGGCTGCTCACCAAAAAAAAACAAAATGATCTGCTCTTCTGTCATTCATAAAACGGAAGTATTATTATCATTTTATTTCCTTTAGTTTCGGCTGTATACTCATTTTTCCGGGTTCTAGCCAGAGACTTAAATTCAGAAATCGCAACAGACCAGGAAAACACTATTACTATTGTTTTTTTTGCACAAAAAAAAAAAAAAATGATCTGCTCTTCTGTCATTCAAAAAAAGAAAACAAAATGATCATTTTTCGGGTTCTGTCATTCATCGCAAAACGGAAGTATTTATTATGCTCTTTTCATTTAAAACGGAAGTATTATTATCATTTTAGTTTCGGCTGTATACTCATTTTTCCGGTTCTAGCCAGAGACTTAAATTCAGAAATCGCAACAGACCAGGAAAACACTATTACTACGTTTTTGGCTGCTCACCAAAAAAAAAGAAAAACAAAATGATCTGCTCTTCTGTCATTCATAAAACGGAAGATTATTATCATTTTATTTCCTTTAGTTTCATTTTATTTTTCCGGTTTAGACTTAAATTTCGCAACAGACCAGGAAAACACTATTACTGCTGCTCACAAAAAAGAAAAACAAAATGATCTGCTCTTCTTTTCATAAAACGGAAGTATTATTATCATTTTATTTTCTTTAGTTTCGACTGTATACTCATTTTTCCGGGTTAAACTTAAATTCAGAAATCGCAACAGACCAGGAAAACACTATTACTACGTTTTTGGCTGCTCACCAAAAAAAGAAAACAAAAATGATCTGCTCTTCTGTCATTCATAAAACGGAAGTATTATTATCATTTTATTTCCTTTAGTTTCGACTGTATACTCATTTTTCCGGGTTCTAGCCAGAGACTTAAATTCAGAAATCGCAACAGACCAGGAAAACACTATTTTACGTTTTGGCTGCTCACCAAAAAAAAACAAAATGATCTGCTCTTCTGTCATTCATAAAACGGAAGTATTATTATCATTTTATTTCCTTTAGTTTCGGCTGTATACTCATTTTTCCGGGTTCTAGCCAGAGACTTAAATTCAGAAATCGCAACAGACCAGGAAAACACTATTAGTTTACTGTATACTTTTTGGTTCTGCTAAATTCAGAAAAAAAAGAAAACAAATGATCTGCAAAAAAGAAAAAAAATTCTGTCATTCATAAAACGGAAGTATTATTATCATTTTATTTCCTTTAGTTTCGACTGTATACTCATTTTTCCGGGTTCTAGCCAGAGACTTAAATTCAGAAATCGCAACAGACCAGGAAAAACACTATTAAAACAAAAAAAACTATTCATTCATAAACGGAATTATTATTATCATTTTATTTCCTTTTAGTTTTGGTTGTATACTCATTTTTCGGTTCTAGCCAGAGACTTAAATTCAGAAATCGCAACAGACCAGGAAAACAAAACGTTTTTGATCCAAAAAAAGAAAAAAAAATGATCTGCTCATGTCATTCATAAACGGAAGTATTATTATCATTTTATTTCCTTTAGTTTTCGACTGTATACTCATTTTTTCCGGGTTCTAGCCAGAGACTTAAATTCAGAAATCGCAACAGACCAGGAAAACACTATTACTACGTTTTTGGCTGCTCACCAAAAAAAAACAAAATGATCTGCTCTTCTGTCATTCATAAAACGGAAGTATTATTATCATTTTATTTCCTTTTAGTTTCGGCTGTATACTCATTTTTCCGGGTTCTAGCCAGAGACTTAAATTCAGAAATCGCAACAGACCTGGAAAACACTAACAGACCAGGAAAACATTATTATCATTTTATTTCCTTTAGTTTTACTACATTTTTGGTTCTGCTTAAATTCAGAAACCAAAAAAGAAAACTAAAATGATCTGCAAAATGATCTCTTCTGTCATTCATAAAACGGAAGTATTATTATCATTTTATTTCCTTTAGTTTCGACTGTATACTCATTTTTCCGGGTTCTAGCCAGAGACTTAAATTCAGAAATCGCAACAGACCAGGAAAACACTATTACTACGTTTTTGGCTGCTCACCAAAAAAAGAAAACAAAATGATCTGCTCTTCTGTCATTCATAAAACGGAAGTATTATTATCATTTTATTTCCTTTAGTTTCAGCTGTATACTCATTTTTCCGGGTTCTAGCCAGAGACTTAAATTCAGAAATCGCAACAGACCAGGAAAACACTATTACTACGTTTTTGGCTGCTCAAAAAAAAAGAAAACAAAATGATCTGCTCTTCTGTCATTCATAAAACGGAAGTATTATTATCATTTTTATTTCCTTTAGTTTCGACTGTATACTCATTTTTCCGGTTCTAGCATAAAAGAGACTTAAATTCAGAAATCGCAACAGACCAGGAAAAACACTATTACTACGTTTTTGGCTGCTCACCAAAAAGAAAACAAAATGATCTGCTCTTCTGTCATTCATAAAACGGAAGTATTATTATCATTTTATTTCCTTTAGTTTCGACTGTATACTCATTTTTCCGGGTTCTAGCCAGAGACTTAAATTCAGAAATCGCAACAGACCAGGAAAACACTATTACTACGTTTTTGGCTGCTCACCAAAAAGAAAAAACAAAATGATCTGCTCTTCTGTCATTCATAAAACGGAAGTATTATTATCATTTTATTTCCTTTAGTTTCGACTGTATACTCATTTTCCGGGTTCTAGCCAGAGACTTAAATTCAGAAATCGCAACAGACCAGGAAAACACTATTACTACGTTTTTGGCTGCTCACCAAAAAAGAAAAACAAAATGATCTGCTCTTCTGTCATTCATAAAACGGAAGTATTATTATCATTTTATTTCCTTTAGTTTCGACTGTATACTCATTTTTCCGGGTTCTAGCCAGAGACTTAAATTCAGAAATCGCAACAGACCAGGAAAACACTATTACTACGTTTTTGGCTGCTCACCAAAAAAAAAAAAAATCTGCTCTTCTGTCATTCATAAAACGGAAGTATTAAAATAGTTTCTGCTCATTTTTCCGGGTTCTGTCATTCAGAAATCGCAAAGACCAGGAAAACATTATTATCGTTTTTTCACTTCACAAAAAAAAAAACAAAATTTCCTTTCTGTCATTTCGGAAGTATTATTATCATTTTATTTAGTTTTGACTGTATCATTTTTCCGGGTTCTAGCCAGAGACTTAAATTCAGAAATCGCAACAGACCAGGAAAACACTATTACTACGTTTTTGGCTGCTCACCAAAAAAGAAAACAAAATGATCTGCTCTTCTGTCATTCATAAAACGGAAGTATTATTATCATTTTATTTCCTTTAGTTTCGACTGTATACTCATTTTTCCGGGTTCTAGCCAGAGACTTAAATTCAGAAATCGCAACAGACCAGGAAAACACTACTATTACTACGTTTTTTTGATCTGCTCTTCTGTCATTCATAAAACGGAAGTATTATTATCATTTTATTTCCTTTAGTTTCGGCTGCTCACCGGGTTCTAGCCAGAGACTTAAATTCAGAAAAAAGACCAGGAAAAATATTATCTGCACCAAAAAAAGAAAACAAAATGATCTGCTCATGTCATTCATAAAACGGAAGTATTATTATCATTTATTTCCTTTAGTTTCGGCTGTATACTCATTTTTCCGGGTTCTAGCCAGAGACTTAAATTCAGAAATCGCAACAGACCAGGTAAACACTATTACTACGTTTTGGCTGCTCACCAAAAAAGAAAACAAAATGATCTGCTCTTCTGTCATTCATAAAACGGAAGTATTATTATCATTTTATTTCCTTTAGTTTCGGCTGTATACTCATTTTTCCGGGTTCTAGCCAGAGACTTAAATTCAGAAATCGCAACAGACCAGGAAAACACTATTACTACGTTTTTGGCTGCTCACCAAAAAAGAAAACAAAATGATCTGCTCTTCTGTCATTCATAAAACGGAAGTATTATTATCATTTTATTTTCTTTAGTTTCAGCTGTATACTCATTTTTCCGGGTTCTAGCCACAGACTTAAATTCAGAAATCGCAACTGACCAGGTAAACACTATTACTACGTTTTTGGCTGCTCACCAAAAGAAAACATCTGCTCTTCTGTCATTTAAAACGGAAGTATTATTATCATTTTATTTCCTTTAGTTTCGACTGTATACTCATTTTTGGTTCTGCTTAAATTCAGAAATCGCAACAAAGGAAAACAAACTAAATCACCAAAAGAAAACAAAATGATCTGCTCTTCTGTCATTCATAAAACGGAATTATTATTATCATTTTATTTCCTTTAGTTTCGACTGTATACTCATTTTTCCGGGTTCTAGCCAGAGACTTAAATTCAGACATCGCAACAGACCAGGAAAACACTATTACTACGTTTTTGGCTGCTCACCAAAAAAAAACAAATGATCTGCTCTTCTGTCATTCATAAAACGGAAGTATTATTATCATTTTATTTCCTTTAGTTTCAGCTGTATACTCATTTTTCCGGGTTCTAGCCAGAGACTTAAATTCAGAAATCGCAACAGACCAGGTAAACACTATTACTACGTTTTTGGCTGCTCACCAAAAAAGAAAACAAAATGATCTGCTCTTCTGTCATTCATAAAACGGAAGTATTATTATCATTTTATTTCCTTTAGTTTCGACTGTATACTCATTTTTCCGGGTTCTAGCCAGAGACTTAAATTCAGAAATCGCAACAGACCAGAAAAACACTATTACTACGTTTTTGGCTGCTCACCAAAAAAAGAAAACAAAATGATCTGCTCTTCTGTCATTCATAAAACGGAAGTATTATTATCATTTTATTTCCTTTAGTTTCGACTGTATACTCATTTTTTCCGGGTTCTAGCCAGAGTTAAATTCAGAAATCGCAACAGACCAGGAAAAGCCAGAATTGCTCACCAAAAAGAAAACAAAATTCTGAAATCTGTCATTCAGAAAAGGAAAACATTTTATTTCCTACTGTATACTCATTTTTCCGGGTTCTGCTCACCAGAAAAAGACCAGGAAAACAAAATGGTCAAAATGATCTCTTCTGTCATTCATAAAACGGAAGTATTATTATCATTTTATTTCCTTTAGTTTCGACTGTATACTCATTTTTCCGGGTTCTAGCCAGAGACTTAAATTCAGAAATCGCAACAGACCAGGAAAACACTATTACTACGTTTTTGGCTGCTCACATAAAAAAAAAAAACAAAATGATCTGCTCTTCTGTCATTCATAAAACGGAAGTATTATTATCATTTTATTTCCTTTAGTTTCGACTGTATACTCATTTTTCGGGGTTCTAGCCAGAGACTTAAATTCAGAAATCGCAACAACAGACCAGGAAAACACTATTACTTTACTGTATACTCATTTTTTTTTGACTGCTCACAGAAGGAAAAACAAAATACATTTTTCTGCTCTTCTGTCATTCATTCATAAAACGGAAGTATTATTATCATTTTATTTCCTTTAGTTTCGGCTGTATGCTCATTTTTCCGGGTTCTAGCCAGAGACTTAAATTCAGAAATCGCAATAGACCAGGAAAACACTATTACTACGTTTTTTGCTGCACCAAAAAAAAAACAAAATGATCTGCTCTTCTGTCATTCATAAAACGGAAGTATTATTATCATTTTATTTCCTTTAGTTTCGACTGTATACTCATTTTTCCGGGTTCTAGCCAGAGACTTAAATTCAGAAATCGCAACAGACCAGGAAAACACTATTACTACGTTTTTGGCTGCTCACCAAAAAAGAAAACAAAATGATCTGCTCTTCTGTCATTCATAAAACGGAAGTATTATTATCATTTTATTTCCTTTAGTTTCGGCTGTATACTCATTTTTCCGGGTTCTAGCCAGAGACTTAAATTCGAAAATCGCAACAGACCAGGAAAACACTATTACTACGTTTTTGGCTGCTCACCAAAAAAAGAAAACAAAATGATCTGCGCTTCTGTCATTCATAAAACGGAAGTATTATTATCATTTTATTTCCTTTAGTTTCGACTGTATACTCATTTTTCCGGGTTCTAGCCAGAGACTTAAATTCAGAAATCGCAACAGACCAGGAAAACACTATTACTACGTTTTTGGCTGCTCACCAAAAAGAAAAAAAAAAAAAACGGAAAAATTTTATTTCTAGTTTCTTATGTCATTTTCCGGGTTCTATAGAAAAATTCGAAATCGTATTATTATCATTTTATTTCACCAAAAAGAAAACAAAATGATCTGTTTCTGTCATTCTAAAACGGAAGTATTATTATCATTTTATTTCCTTTAGTTTCGGCTGTATACTCATTTTTCCGGGTTCTAGCCAGAGACTTAAATTCAGAAATCGCAACAGACCTGGAAAACACTATTACTACGTTTTTGGCTGCTCACCAAAAAAGAAAACAAAATGATCTGCTCTTCTGTCATTCATAAAACGGAAGTATTATTATCATTTTATTTCATTTTAGTTTCGGCTGTATACTCATTTTTCCGG
The DNA here is from genome assembly GCA_903632075.3 of Acanthosepion pharaonis. Classification (NCBI taxonomy): domain Eukaryota; kingdom Metazoa; phylum Mollusca; class Cephalopoda; order Sepiida; family Sepiidae; genus Acanthosepion; species Acanthosepion pharaonis. The sequence goes on from CAHIKZ030000181.1 coordinate 2,161,562, forward strand.
GTTCTAGCCAGAGACTTAAATTCAGAAACGTTTTTCGCTCACCAAAAAGAAAACAGACCAGGAAAACACTATTACTACGTTTTTGGTTCTAAAGAGACTTAAATTCCGCAAAAGACCAAAAACAAAATGGTCTCACCAAAAAAAACAAAATGATCTGCTCTTCTGTCATTCATAAAACGGAAGTATTATTATCATTTTATTTCCTTTAGTTTCGACTGTATACTCATTTTTCCGGGTTCTAGCCAGAGACTTAAATTCAGAAATCGCAACAGACCAGGAAAACACTATTACTACGTTTTTGGCTGCTCACCAAAAAGAAAACAAATGATCTGCTCTTCTGTCATTCATAAAACGGAAGTATTATTATCATTTTATTTCCTTTAGTTTCGACTGTATACTCATTTTTTCGGGTTCTAGCCAGAGACTTAAATTCAGAAATCGCAACAGACCAGGAAAACACTATTATTACGTTTTGGCTGCTCACCAAAAAAAGAAAACAAAATGATCTGCTCTTCTGTCATTCATAAAACGGAAGTATTATTATCATTTTATTTCCTTTAGTTTCGACTGTATACTCATTTTTCCGGGTTCTAGCCAGAGACTTAAATTCAGAAAAATCGCAACAGACCAGGAAAACATTATTACTATTACGTTTTTGGCTGCTCACCAAAAAAAAAACAAAATGATCTGCTCTTCTGTCATTCATAAAACGGAAGTATTATTATCATTTTATTTCCTTTAGTTTCGACTGTATACTCATTTTTTCCGGGTTCTAGCCAGAGACTTAAATTCAGAAATCGCAACAGACCAGGAAAACACTATTACTACGTTTTTGGCTGCTCAAAAAAAAGAAAACAAAATGATCTGCTCTTCTGTCATTCATAAAACGGAAGTATTATTATCATTTTATTTCCTTTAGTTTCGGCTGTATACTCATTTTTTCGGGTTCTAGCCAGAGACTTAAATTCAGAAATCGCAACAGACCAGGAAAACACTATTACTATGTTTTTGGCTGCTCACCAAAAAAAGAAAACAAAATGATCTGCTCTTCTGTCATTCATAAAACGGAAGTATTATTATCATTTTATTTCCTTTAGTTTCGGCTGTATACTCATTTTTCCGGGTTCTAGCCAGAGACTTAAATTCAGAAATCGCAACAGACCAGGAAAACACTATTACTACGTTTTGGCTGCTCACCAAAAAAAAAAAACAAAATGATCTGCTCTTCTGTCATTCATAAAACGGAAGTATTATTATCATTTTATTTCCTTTAGTTTCGACTGTATACTCATTTTTCCGGGTTCTAGCCAGAGACTTAAATTCAGAAATCGCAACAGACCAGGAAAACACTATTACTACGTTTTTGGCTGCTCACCAAAAAAAAAAACAAAATGATCTGCTCTTCTGTCATTCATAAAACGGAAGTATTATTATCATTTTATTTCCTTTAGTTTCGACTGTATACTCATCTTTTTTCCGGGTTCTAGCCAGAGACTTAAATTCAGAAATCGCAACAGACCAGGAAAACACTATTACTACGTTTTTGGCTGCTCACCAAAAAAAAAAAGAAAACAAAATGATCTGCTCTTCTGTCATTCATAAAACGGAAGTATTATTATCATTTTATTTCCTTTAGTTTCGACTGTATACTCATTTTTCCGGGTTCTAGCCAGAGACTTAAATTCAGAAATCGCAACAGACCAGGACCAAAAAAAAAAAAGAAAACAAAATGATCTGCTCTTCTGTCATTCATAAAACGGAAGTATTATTATCATTTTATTTCCTTTAGTTTCGCTGTATACTCATTTTTCCGGGTTCTAGCCAGAGACTTAAATTCAGAAATCGCAACAGACCAGGAAAACACTATTTGGTTGCTCAAAAAAAAAGAAAACAAAATGATCTGCTCTTCTGTCATTCATAAAACGGAAGTATTATTATCATTTTATTTCCTTTAGTTTCGACTGTATACTCATTTTTCCGGGTTCTAGCCAGAGACTTAAATTCAGAAATCGCAACAGACCAGGAAAACACTATTACTACGTTTTTGGCTGCTCACCAAAAAAAGAAAACAAAATGATCTGCGCTTCTGTCATTCATAAAACGGAAGTATTATTATCATTTTATTTCCTTTAGTTTCGGCTGTATACTCATTTTTCCGGGTTCTAGCCAGAGACTTAAATTCAGAAATCGCAACAGACCAGGAAAACACTATTACTACGTTTTTGGCTGCTCACCAGTTAAAAAGAAAAAACAAAATGATCTGCTCTTCTGTCATTCATAAAACGGAAGTATTATTATCATTTTATTTCCTTTAGTTTCGACTGTATACTCATTTTTCCGGGTTCTAGCCAGAGACTTAAATTCAGAAATCGCAACAGACCAGGAAAACACTATTACTACGTTTTTGGCTGCTCACAAAAAGAAAACAAAATGAGAAAAAACGGAAGTAAAATTGATCCTTTAGATTTTTCGGCTCTTCTGTTTTTCAGGTTAAAACAGGACTTAAATTCAGAAATTCGCATTTTAGACCAGGAAAACACTGTATTACTACCATTTTTCCTGCTGCTCAAAAAAGAAAACAAAATGATCTGCTCTTCTGTCATTCATAAAACGGAAGATTATTAAATTTCTTTAGAATGCTCATTTTTCCGGGTTCTAGCCAGAGACTTAAATTCAGGCAAAGACCAGGAAAACACTATTACTACGTTTTTGGCTGCTCACCAAAAAAAGAAAACAAAATGATCTGCTCTTCTGTCATTCATAAAACGGAAGTATTATTATCATTTTATTTCCTTTAGTTTCGACTGTATACTCATTTTTCCGGGTTCTAGCCAGAGACTTAAATTCAGAAATCGCAACAGACCAGGAAAACACTATTACTACGTTTTTGGCTGCTCACCAAAAAAAGAAAAACAAAATGATCTGCTCTTCTGTCATTCATAAAACGGAAGTATTATTATCATTTTATTTCCTTTAGTTTCGACTGTATACTCATTTTTCCGGGTTCTAGCCAGAGACTTAAATTCAGAAATCGCAACAGACCAGGAAAACACTATTACTACGTTTTTGGCTGCTCACCAAAAAAGAAAAACAAAATGATCTGCTCTTCTGTCATTCATAAAACGGAATTATTATCATTTTATTTCCTTTAGTTTCGACTGTATACTCATTTTTTTTCCGGGTTCTAGACCAGGAGACTTAAATTCAAAAAAAATCGCAACAGACCAGGAAAACATCATTTTATTACTACGTTTTTGGCTGCTCACCAAAAAAAGAAAACAAAATGATCTGCTCTTCTGTCATTCATAAAACGGAAGTATTATTATCATTTTATTTCCTTTAGTTTCGACTGTATACTCATTTTTCCGGGTTCTAGCCAGAGACTTAAATTCAGAAATCGCAACAGACCAGGAACGCAAAAACTCACCAAAAAAAACTATTCATTACGGAAGTATTATTATCATTTTTGGCTGCTCACTTAAAAAAAAGAAAACAAAATGATCTGCTCTTCTGTCATTCATAAAACGGAAGTATTATTATCATTTTATTTCCTTTAGTTTCGACTGTATACTCATTTTTTCGGGTTCTAGCCAGAGACTTAAATTCAGAAATCGCAACAGACCAGGAAAACACTATTACTACGTTTTTTGGCTGCTCACCAAAAAAAAAACAAAATGATCTGCTCTTCTGTCATTCATAAAACGGAAGTATTATTATCATTTTATTTCCTTTAGTTTCGACTGTATACTCATTTTTCCGGGTTCTAGCCAGAGACTTAAATTCAGAAATCGCAACAGACCAGGAAAACACTATTACTACGTTTTTGGCTGCTCACCAAAAAGAAAAACAAAATGATCTGCTCTTCTGTCATTCATAAAACGGAAGTATTATTATCATTTTATTTCCTTTAGTTTCATAAATCATTTTATTTCCCTTTACTCGGCTGTATACTCATTTTTCCGGGTTCTAGCCAGAGACTTAAATTCAGAAATCGCAACAGACCAGGAAAACACTATTACTACGTTTTTGGCTGCTCACCAAAAAGAAAACAAAATGATCTGCTCTTCTGTCATTCATAAAACGGAAGTATTATTATCATTTTATTTCCTTTAGTTTCGGCTGTATACTCATTTTTCCGGGTTCTAGCCAGAGACTTAAATTCAGAAATCGCAACAGACCAGGAAAACACTATTACTACGTTTTTGGCTGCTCACCAAAAAAAAGAAAACAAAATGATCTGCTCTTCTGTCATTCATAAAACGGAAGTATTATTATCATTTTATTTCCTTTAGTTTCGGCTGTATACTCATTTTTCCGGGTTCTAGCCAGAGACTTAAATTCAGAAATCGCAACAGACCAGGAAAACACTATTACTACGTTTTGGCTGCTCACCAAAAAAAAACAAAATGATCTGCTCTTCTGTCATTCATAAAACGGAAGTATTATTATCATTTTATTTCCTTTAGTTTCGGCTGTATACTCATTTTCCGGTTCTAGCAGAGACTTAAATTCAGAAATCGCAACAGACCAGGAAAAAAATTACTATTTTTACGTTTTGGCTGCTCACCAAAAAAAACAAAATTTTCCGGGTAGCCAGAGACATCTGCTCTTCTGTCATTCATAAAACGGAAGTATTATTATCATTTTATTTCCTTTAGTTTTCGACTGTATACTCATTTTTCCGGGTTCTAGCCAGAGACTTAAATTCAGAAATCGCAACAGACCAGGAAAACACTATTACTACGTTTTTTGGCTGCTCACCAAAAAAGAAAACAAAATGATCTGCTCTTCTGTCATTCATAAAACGGAAGTATTATTATCATTTTATTTCCTTTAGTTTCGACTGTATACTCATTTTTCCGGGTTTCTAAAGAAATCGCAACAGACCAGACTATTTAAATTCACAAAACGCAACAGACTTCTGTCATTCATAAAACGGAAATATTATTATCATTTTATTTCCGTTTTTATACTCATTTTCCGGGTTCTACCAAAGAGACTTAAAAAAAGAAACCAGGAAAATGATCTGCTTTTGGCTGTCATTCAGAAAACGATCTGCTCTTCTATTATTATCATTTTATTTCCTTTAGTTTCGACTGTATACTCATTTTTCCGGGTTCTAGCCAGAGACTTAAATTCAGAAATCGCAACAGACCAGGAAAACACTATTACTACGTTTTTGGCTGCTCAAAAAAAAGAAAACAAACGTTTTTTGCTCACAAAAAACAAAATGATCTGCTTTTCTGTCATTCATAAAACGGAAGTATTATTTCTGTCATTCATTTTATTTCTTTTTAGTTTCGTTTGTATACTCATTTTTCCGGGTTCTAGCCAGAGACTTAAATTCAGAAATCGCAACAGACCAGGAAAACACTATTACTACGTTTTGGCTGCTCACCAAAAAAAGAAAACAAAATGATCTGCTCTTCTGTCATTCATAAAACGGAAGTATTTATTATCATTTTATTTCCTTTAGTTTCGACTGTATACTCATTTTCCGGGTTCTAGCCAGAGACTTAAATTCAGACTTAAATCGCAACAGACCAGGAAAACACTATTACTACGTTTTTGCTGCTCTCAAAAAAAAAAAAGAAAACAAAATGATCTGCATTTCTTTTCTGTCATTCATAAAACAGACCAGTATTATTATCATTTTATTTCGTTTTAGTTTCAAGTTCTTACTGTCATTTTTCCGGGTTAATTAGCCAGAGACTTAAATTCAGAAATCGCAACAGACCAGGAAACTTTTTATTACTACGTTTTTGGCTGCTCACCAGACCAGGAAAAAAAGAAAACAAATGATCTGCTCTTCTGTCATTCATAAAACGGAAGTATTATTATCATTTTATTTCCTTTAGTTTCGACTGTATACTCATTTTTCCGGGTTCTAGCCAGAGACTTAAATTCAGAAATCGCAACAGACCAGGAAAACACTATTACTACGTTTTTGGCTGCTCACCAAAAAAGAAAAACAAAATGATCTGCTCTTCTGTCATTCATAAAACGGAAGTATTATTATCATTTTATTTTTATTTCTCATTTTTCCGGGTTTAGTTTAACTAGAAATCGCAACAGACAGGAAAACATTTTTCGGGTTCTAGCCAGAAAACAAAATTCTGAAATCGTCAACAGACCAGGAAATCATTTTATTCAGTTTTTATTGTTTTTTCCTGTTCACTAAAAAAAGCAAAACCAGGAAAAATGATTCTGCTTCTTGGCTGTCATTCATAAAAACGGATCTGCTCTTCTGTCATTATTATATTATTATTTTATTTCCTTTAGTTTCGACTGTATACTCATTTTTCGGGTTCTAGCCAGAGACTTAAATTCAGAAATCGCAACAGACCAGGAAAACACTATTACTACGTTTTTTTGCTCACTCAAAAAAGAAAACAAAATGATCTGCTCTTCTGTCATTCATAAAACGGAAGTATTATTATCATTTATTTCCTTTAGTTTCGACTGTATACTCATTTTTCCGGGTTCTAGCCAGAGACTTAAATTCAGAAATCGCAACAGACCAGGAAAACACTATTACTACGTTTTTGGCTGCTCACCAAAAAGAAAACAAAATGATCTGCTCTTCTGTCATTCATAAAACGGAAGTATTATTATCATTTTATTTTTTAGTTTCGACTGTATACTCATTTTCCGGTTCTAGCCAGAGACTTAAATTCAGAAATCGCAACAGACCAGGTAAACACTATTACTACGTTTTGGCTGCTCACCAAAAAGAAAACAAAATGGTCTGATCTGCTCTTCTGTTTCGGCTGTATACTCATTTTCATTCTGAAATTCAAAAACAGAAGGTATTATTATCATTTTTTTCAAAAGAAAACTTTCTGTTTCGGCTGTATACTCCTTTTTTTTCGGTTCTAGTTCCAGAGACTTAAATTCAGAAATCGCAACAGACCAGGAAAACACTATTACTACTTTTTTTGGCTGCTCACAAAAAAAGAAAACAAAATGATCTGCTCTTCTGTCATTCATAAAACGGAAGTATTATTATTTTATTTCCTTTAGTTTCGGCTGTATACTCATTTTTTTAACAGACCAGGAAAAACACTATTACGTTTTTGGCTGCTTAAAAAACAAAATTTCTGTCATTCATAAAACGGAAGTATTATTATAATTTTATTTCCTTTAGTTTCGACTGTATACTCATTTTCCGGGTTCTAGCCAGAGACTTAAATTCAGAAATCGCAACAGACCAGGAAAACACTATTACTACGTTTTGGCTGCTCACCAAAAAAAAGAAAAAAAATGATCTGCTCTTCTGTCATTCATAAAACGGAAGTATTATTATCATTTTATTTCCTTTAGTTTCGACTGTATACTCATTTTTCCGGGTTCTAGCCAGAGACTTAAATTCAGAAATCGCAACAGACCAGGAAAACACTATTACTACGTTTTTTGCTCACCAAAAAGAAAACAAAATGATCTGCTCTTCTGTCATTCATAAAACAGAGTATTATTATCATTTTTATTTCCTTTAGTTTCGACTGTATACTCATTTTCGGGGGCCAGAGACTTAAATTCAGAAATCGCAACAGACCAGAAAACACTATTACTATTTTTTTTTTGGCTGCTCACCAAAAAAGAAAACAAAATGATCTGCTCTTCTGTCATTCATAAAACGGAAGAAATTATTATCATTTTATTTCCTTTAGTTTCGACTGTATACTCATTTTTCCGGGTTCTAGCCAGAGACTTAAATTCAGAAATCGCAACAGACCAGGAAAACACTATTACTACGTTTTTGGCTGCTCACCAAAAAAAAAAAACAAAATATCTGCTCTTCTGTCATTCATAAAACGGAAGTATTATTATCATTTATTTCCTTTAGTTTCGGACTGTATACTCATTTTCGGGTTCTGCCAGAGACTTAAATTCAGAAATCGCAACAGACCAGGAAAACACTATTACTACGTTTTTGGCTGCTCACCAAAAAAAAAACAAAATGATCTGCTCTTCTGTCATTCATAAAACGGAATTATTATTATCATTTTATTTCCTTTAGTTTCTTGACTGTATACTCATTTTTCCGGGTTCTGGCCAGAGACTTAAATTCAGAAATCGCAACAGACCAGGAAAACACTATTACTACGTTTTGGCTGCTCACCAAAAAAGAAAACAAAATGATCTGCTCTTCTGTCATTCATAAAACGGAAGTATTATTATCATTTTATTTCCTTTAGTTTCGACTGTATACTCATTTTTCCGGGTTCTAGCCAGAGACTTAAATTCAGAACCAAAGAAAACAAAGACCAGGAAAACACTATTATTATATTTTTTGTTTTTTGCTCACCAAAAAGTAGAAAACAAATGATCTGCTCTTCTGTCATTCATAAAACGGAAGTATTATTATCATTTTATTTCTTTTAGTTTCGACTGTATACTCATTTTTTTCCGGGTTCTATAGAGACTTAAATTCAGAAATCGCAACAGACCAGGAAAACACTATTACTACTTTTTGGCTGCTCACCAAAAAAAAAAAAATGGTCTGCTCTTCTGTCATTCATAAAACGGAAGTATTATTATCATTTTATTTCCTTTAGTTTCGACTGTATACTCATTTTCCGGGTTCTAGCCAGAGACTTAAATTCAGAAATCGCAACAGACCAGGAAAACACTATTACTACGTTTTGGCTGCTCACCAAAAGAAAACAAAATGGTCTGCTCTTCTGTCATTCATAAAACGGAAGTATTATTATCATTTTATTTCCTTTAGTTTCGACTGTATACTCATTTTTTCGGGGGTTCTAGCAACAGAGACTATTACTACGTTTTCTGAAATCGCAAACAGACCATAAAAGGAAAACACTAGTTTACTGTATACGTTTTTTGGTTTCTGCTCACCAAAAAAAAAACAACTTCTGTCTGGAAAACAAAATGATAAAACTATTTTATTCCTTTAGTTTTCATTTTTGGGTTCTGTCAACAGATCAGGTAAACACCCTAACTACGTTTTGTCTGCTCACCAAAAAGAAAACAAAATGATCTGCTCTTCTGTCATTATTATCATTTTATTTCCTTTAGTTTTGACTGTATACTCATTTTTCGGGTTCTAGCCAGAGACTGAAATTCAGAAATCGCAACAGACCAGGAAAACACTATTATTACGTTTTTGGCTGCTCACCAAAAAAGAAAACAAATGGATCTGCTCTTCTGTCATTCATAAAACGGAAGTATTATTATGTTTTATTTCCTTTAGTTTCGGCTGTATACTCATTTTTCCGATTTCTAGCCAGAGACTTAAATTCAGAAATCCAACAGACCAGGAAAACACTATTACTACGTTTTTGGCTGCTCACCAAAAAAAAAACAAATGATCTGCTCTTCTGTCATTCATAAAAAACAAGTATTATTATCATTTTATTTCCTTTAGTTTTCGGCTGTATACTCATTTTCCGGGTTCTAGCCAGAGACTTAAATTCAGAAATCGCAACAGACCAGTTAAAACACTATTACTACGTTTTTGGCTGCTCAAAAAAAAAACAAAATGATCTGCTCTTCTGTCATTCATAAAACGGAAGTATTATTCATTTTATTTCCTTTTAGTTTCGACTGTATACTATTTTTTCCGGGTTCTAGCCAGAGACTTAAATTCAGAAATCGCAACAGACCAGGAAAACACTATTACTACGTTTTGGCTGCTCACCAAAAAAGAAACAAAATATCTGCTCTTCTGTCATTCATAAAACGGAAGTATTATTATCATTTTATTTCCTTTAGTTTCGGCTGTCTTACTCATTTTTCTGGGTTCTAGCCAGAGACTTAAATTCAGAAATCGCAACAGACCAGGAAAACACTATTACAACAAAAAAGTTTTTGGCTGCTCAAAAAAATTAAAACAAAATGGTCTGCTCATTTTTCTGTCATTCATAAAACAGATTATTACTACGTTTTTTATCATTTTATTTCCTTTAGTTTTGACTGTATACTCATTTTCCGGGTTCTAGCCAGAGACAAATTCAGGAAATCTTTTGCCACAGACCAGAAGAAGCACTATTCCACGTTTTGGCTGCTCACCAAAAACAAAAAACACTATTACTAGTTCGACCTATCCTCTCTCATTTTTTCGGGTTTTGGGGCTGCTCAGGAAAACACTATTACTACGTTTTTGGCTGCTCAAAAAAAACAAAATAGTCTGCTCTTCTGTCATTCATAAAACGGAAGTATTATTATCATTTTATTTCCTTTTAGTTTCAGCTGTATACTCATTTTTCCGGTTCTGGCCAGAGACTGAAATTCAGGGAAATCGCAACAGACCAGGAAAACACTATTACTACGTTTTGGCTGCTCACCAAAACAGAAAACAAAATGATCTGCTCTTCTGTCATTCATAAAACGGAAGTATTATTATCATTTATTTCCTTTAGTTTCGGCTGTACTCATTTTTCCGGGTTCTAGCCAGAGACTGAAATTCGAACCGGAAAACACTATTACTACGTTTTGGCTATACCAAAAAGAAAACAAATGACCTTAGAAAACGATATTATTACTATTAGTTTCGACGTTTTTTTTTGGTTCTGAACTTAAATTCTCACCAGCAGACCAGGAAAGAAAATTACTACGTTTTGGCGCCGCTCACCAAAAAACAAAATGGTCTGCTCTTCTGTCATTCATAAAACGGAAGTATTATTATCATTTTATTTCCTTAGTTTTCGACTGTATATTCATTTTTCGGGTTCTAGCCAGAGACTTAAATTCAGAATCACCAACAGACCAGGTAAACACTATTACTACGTTTTTGTGCTCACCAAAAAAGAAAAACAAAATGATCTGCTCTTCTGTCATTCATAAAACAGAAAGTATTATTATCATTTTATTTCCTTTCGCTTTCAGCTGTATACTCATTTTCCGGGTTTCTAACTGAGACTTAAATTCAGAAATCATAACAGACAGGAAAACACTATTACTAGGGTTTTGGCTGCTC
>CAHIKZ030000181.1:2177500-2285000 GCA_903632075.3 Acanthosepion pharaonis
TTTACGTTACATATTTATAATAAATTTTAATGTATAAATTATCTACAATAAGAGACAGGAGATTCATTCTTACCGTAGATCCAATTAGACACAATAAGAGGCTAACAGGACTAACAATAAAATAGAACAATTATAAAAAAGAAATGTTGTCATAAAAGTAATGTGACGGTTAACGTTAGCAAAAAGGGTGAGCCCAAAATGCAAATTACAAATCGGGGATAACAAAATCAATCACTGGGAAATGTCTTAGCAGAGGACGGAAAGTGCGACACTGAAATCCAAAGACGTATTAGGATAGCCAAAGATGCCTTCCAAAACCTAAGCAGAGTATTAACCCATTACCTACCATGAGCCCCATTTGTGGATCTGTTAAAATTAAACTCACTACATGTTATTCCTCGTATTTACATTGAACTGCTTACATACATTGCATTTGCAGGGGTATATTTTACAACACTTAGTCTTTAAAGATGTTATTATTAGCCGTAAGAAGACACTTACTGTCGTAATTTTACATTAGAAAAATAATGGCTATTTTGAAAAGTTTTTTTTATTATTTTTAATCAATATCATTTTTTGATGTTTTATACACCTATATATTTGATATTCTAGTTTCTATAAAAGTGACAATGGTAACTACTGAAATTAAACATAAGGAATAAATAAACTCCTAAGACACCTGTCTGGGCCAAAAATGAGCATTAAAAAATTTGGCAGTTAATGGGTTAATAGAGCATAAAAAACTTCATTAGAGACAAAGAAAAGAGTACTGATCTCCTAAATGGCAGTGAATGCTGGACAATCTCCTCAACGATGAGGAAGAGACTTAAAGTGACATAAATGTGGTTCTACAGAAGGATTCTGAGGATACGATGGACCTGCTCTTTGTTCTTCCTTGGTGCACACTGCTAGCGGAGTGGTCATGTTTACACTGTAACAGCAGCAAGAAAAGCGGTGCGATCAAGCTCCAACTTCGGTCACGTGACCACAATAATACCAATTATAAGCACGCATGAGAATGTGACAAAACTAAAGAAATCTTATGATGACAGTGTGGATACCTTTTGACTTAACCTGGTATTAAGCCATGGCGTATAGCAAGTTGCAATAATTACTGGTTTTAACGCGGGAATGGAACAATTCATTAGACTTACCTGAAGGAAATTAATGAGAAATTTTGGATGGATCTCAGTTGTAACCCATAATCGGAATTCTTGGTGAACATTTTCGGTGTCGATCAGAATGTCCATTATCTCAGAAATGAAATCCAAACTGAGATGGCAATTCTGTAGCAGAAGCCAACCACCCTGATGGATTCCAAGGTTCAGCAAACGCCGGGCGTGCACCTCTTGTCCTTGGCCCATGGAAATAGCATGACATTCTGTTTAATAACGAAATAATCAATAATTAGCTATCTAAATATATATATATATATATATATATATATATATATATATATATATATATATATATAAAGAAAAAAATCAACCTTGCATTAATAGAAAGTACATATATAAAAGAAAAACGAGAAAATGAACAGTCAATTGCTAATATCCCTTGACGAGTGGTCTGTATACGAACCTCTAGAGACGGGATGCTGAATGTAACACTAATCAGCAAAAGTGACAAATTGTATATTAATTCTCTTTCTCTCTCTCTCTCTCTCGAATATATATATATATATATATATATATATATATATATATATATATATATATATATGATTTATTCAAATTATAACGTAATATTTTGTTAATCATTATAAAATATTATTTTGTTTCAACACTTCTAGTGTCTTATCAATTGATGGTGTTGTTCTACATTCTAAACCATCACTTGATAAGACACCAGAAGTGTTAAAACAAAATGGCTATTTTTGTAGTGATTTTATAACATATTTATGTTATAATTTTCGAATAAATTATAGTTTGCTCTACTCTGTATTGAGAATAGTATTTTTGGTTATTAGAATTTATTCCGTATACACCAATGCTATACTTGGGTATATATATATATATATATGTATATATATATATATATATTGATGCATGTTTCATTAAATAATATAGACAAGTTTTGTCTATTTATTTTTAGTAAGTTCCTTTCATATTGTCTGATAAGTTTAATAACATTATCATTGAAAGACAAAAGGAAATCACCATACTGATACATGTTTAAATCCAATCTAATTTTTCGGATTACATAAGCCATTATCAAAGATGACAATTAATTTTCAATATATCAACCGATACACGGAACAATAATGATAGTCTGTTTTTGTTGCGAGAAAAATTTCAAAGCAACGACTAACTCGTGTATACGAGACGCGGAAGCGGAAATCGCGTCACAGCTCGTGACGTCACACATGACCACTCGAGAGTGAAAACGAGAAGTATTAAGTATGGGAAGCCGTTGGTATATATATTTGAAATAAATGGTCTAGTTTTTTTTTTTTTTTTCTTAAACAATGTCTATTACATCAAGAAATCTTAGTAAAGAAAATGCGGCTTCCGGTAGGGATCGAACCTGTGTCTGCCGTTGTAGGAAACAGTAAGGGATCTGGCATGCGTTACCGCTCGGTCACAAATTACATCACAGTACGCGAAGCTCTTTTTATCCTATTTAAGGAAAGCATATCCTATAAAAGAGGGACGCATGTTCGATCTCTGCTGGAAGACATATTTTCTTTATTAAGAGTACTCGAATGCGCAAGATCAGTAAACGCAATGCACACGGTTTAATAAATATAAATAGGGCGTCTATTTCAAATAAGAAGTGTCCTCTATAATAACGTTTGAAGTAATAAAAATGTCCGATTAAAAATAAATCCATAAATTCTTTAGAAATATACAGTAGAATCCCTCATATCCGGAATAACTCATATCCGGAATCCCTCATATCCGGAATCAAGCATAGCCGGAATCCCGTATATCCGGACAAGATTTTGGTGTGTATATTTGAACTATTTCGGTGATATGCAACTGATTTGAAATTTCTGTTTTTCAGGAAATTTACAATGTATAATTGTTTATGCTAATTTCACCATAATGGCTTGCATTGGTGTAAAAGTTGATGGGAATAAGAGGAAAGGGTGGCAACGGGACACATCTGCAACAAGATGCATGATTGTGATGAAACCTGGACTGAAATTGAAAAAGCTATTTAAAAAGTTGTCAGTTTTATGGAAAGAAAGCCAGCATTCAGTAACGCAAGCAGAGGTAAAAAAAAAAAGTGTCTTTCGTTTAAAAAAATTCAAGAACAAAAGCAAAACGAAATGTAGAAAAATTTAAGAATGACATTAGAAGAGAAAGAATCATCAGGCAACAGCCATTAAAAAATCCTCATTACATTATTTGTTTTGCATACGTGGCATACTTAATTTAATGAATTTTCATTAACATTACATAATTTACTTCTTTTTCCTTAAAATCAATTCCATTATATTCCACTAACTATCAGCTTATTTTGTTTACTATAAAACATTGAAAATAAATGTTAAACCTGATTTCAGTTCTTTTATTTTAATCTAAATATAACCCCTCATATCCGGAATTTGTAACCAATTCCTCATATCCGAAAGGCATTCTTAGTCTAGTTGTCAGGGATTCTACTGCATATATATATGTATGTGTGTGTGTGTGTGTGTGTGTGTGATGACGATACATAAATTTTTATATATCAAGAACAATTTTTGGAGAAAGATGTATGACAAAGTGGAAAAAAAGATTTCGTGTGACGCGCTTTGTCCCTGAGGACTTCATAGGACCAAGTTTATATTTACTTCAACAAGTGACGCAGTGAATTTTAATTTAATTTTATTTTATTTTTTGGGGTTTTTTTTGTAAAATATATGTTTTGGATATATAATCTAGCCGAGTTCATTTAGATTCTCTTTCTTTGATTTTTTGTTTCCATCATTTTTGTTATCAAATATTCCACATTGTGATAATAGATGTGCCAAGAATGGAAAAAAGTTCTAAGAATCTGGACGCAAATTTACTTACTAGCGATTAAATTCAGTTATGTGCCATGAATGATACACGCTAGGGCGATTGGGTACCTCGAGGCAGCGTAATGGTTAGCAAGCTTGTCTTGCTAGAACAATTACATCTGTATAGTGAGTTCGATACTCACTGGGTGCCCCCTACTTTCGGCCTTGTGTCACATCTAAGCTATGCTTGTAAAATCCCTATACACTTAGGCAATCATGTATCTTTTTTCCCGCAGTAGGTTGCCATTTCTTTCTGTGGTAGACCAGTTGCCATCCGAGGCTATAGAAGCCGGTCTGTCCTGCTATTTACCCATAGCTAGGGAGAAGAAGAGGATTCATACGTTTCCCAAGGGTATTAGGAATGTAATGGATTTGACTGGAACTCGAACTTCCTCAATCCTAGCTGTTATCCATTACTCCATCGTGCCTCCCACTAATTAAAGCGATTAAATCACTTTCTAAATATTAAATTAAGTTATATGTATTATATATATATATATATATATATATATATATATATATATATATATATATATATTGAATTATATATTAAATTAAAGCACTTTCTAAATATTTTCGTCTTAGTAAATTGTCCTATCTTTTAATTAGTGCAAAAAAAATTAATCAAATTGTGCTCAGTCTTGTTACGGTGAGCAGGGTGTTTTGTAAAAGATCCCTTTTGTGTTCATGTAATCTCTACTTAAATTCTTTGAAGTTTCTCCGATGTATTACTTGTGGCAATTGTTACAGTTATCGGAGTAAATTACTTCTTCAAGTTTTAGCTTATTATTTTGTTCTGTATTAATTAATAATTTTATTGTTTTAGATGTAGTTGTGACAATTTTTATACGTTGAGTTTAGATAAATTCTTTTCAATGTTCCTTTTGGTAGAGTTGATGGGAAGAACAATATATTTTGATCCGGCGGGTTTTGTCTGGAAGAACCGATTTTCTATTTTTAAATATTTTAGGAACATTTTTTTTCTTACGAAACTTATTTTTAAATTTACTGAGTTTTACTCAGTAAATTTCAAAATAAGTTATTCCAAAATTCGCTTGAAAATTAATCAGTACTAGGGATTTTAATTTAATTCTATAATTAAATTTGAAGGGTTCAGTTTCTATATTTGAAACATGGTAATTCCTATGTAGCGATGGAACCATATTTTGAAATTAGAAAATTTATATTTATGCTCTACAGAATTGCACTGTTGTTGTTTTTTTTTTAAATAAGAACAATTAATAAGAAAACCGTATTATAAATCATACAGTTATTTCTCTTTATTTTTATTATATATATATATATATATATATATATATATATATATATATGAATTGCATATAAATGAAACTCAGTTTTACCCCATTTTATGATCATTTAGCTCCTCGGGATAAATCCTCTGGAGCTTGTCAATACTAAAACTTTTGATAAAAAAAAAATGGACCATTCATGAATCATTCATTTTTTTTTATCAAACGTTTTAGTATTGACAAGCTCCAGGGAATTTATCCCGAGAAGCGAAATGGCCATATAAATGGGATACAACTGAGTTTCATTTTTATGCAATTCATTTCTATGCTCTATAATAAATATATTGAGCTCTCTCTTGTGGACCAGTTTTAATATTTTATATTAATACGATTCATTTGGATTTCTTACCTACGGATTTTTTACCTAGCTATATCTATATCTATACATACATATATATATATATTACACAATAAAATCCCAAATTAGGTCATATGGAGGGATAAATCTATTTCAACCGAAATACGTCAATGTTCTTCAACTCCGGTGTATAGTCTGCGTTCGTGCCGTAATTAGAAATGTAACTATGTCAGCAGTCGAAAAATTGATACAGAAATTATCCATTTCCATGTTTGGTCAGACGAAATGCCGAGTCGGTGGTATGGAGGCCTTAAAGAGAAGAGGTTTTATAAAATTAGCCCGGATATCAACCTTATGACATTAAATTTACTAAGATCCACTTGGATTATATGCCAACAGATTTATTATCTGTACTATATATATATATATATATATATATATATATATATATATATATATACCCAAGTATATGATTGGTATGTATGGAATGAATTCCAATAACCAACAAATACTATTCTTAAAAGAGTGCTCATATAATTTATTAATTATTGGTTAGAATATATTCTTTTTTTAATATACCCATATTTTAAATATTTGAATAGCTATTATAACATGACTTCGTTGTCAAGCTTTTTGAATTTTATTATACTTGTATTTTGATTGGTCCATCTAGCTTTTTGTAACAACGTTTTCCCCTTGTGAAGGATTGTTAATTAATTCGAAACTTTTAAAACCATTTATTTTACATTCAACATCATGATCAGTGTTGAAACAAAATGGCTATTTTTGTAGTGATTTTATAACATATTATATTATAATTTTTTTTTAAATAAATAATTATATATATATATATATATATATATATATATGGAGATCTCAGGAAATTTTGAAACTATTAAATAAGGAGAATTTGCGCGAATATTGGAATATTAAGAAAAATTAAATTAAATGCTTTGTTAATTACTTATTTTTAAATTCTTCAGAGAAATTCTTTACACTAATATTATTTTATGATTAGTTTCATTCCATCTTATTGGTGCTTTTAGATGAAGCATTTCCATTATTATTGCTATTACTAGTTTCATCCTATCTCGTTAATGGGGATTTTTTTATATGATACAAAATTGGAGTCATATACTTAAATCACCTCGTAAAATCGAAACTTTCATATGAATGCTATGCTATGCATGGCGCCAAACTCGTGTAGAAATATCCCAACGATCAGCAATTTACAACGACATTATCAGATTAATGTTTAAAAATGGCTTTAAGCGAATGAAGCTTGTAGGTCATACAGAGGGCAATCCTTCTTCGAATCACGTGGCCTGACGCTATAGAGAATGGTGCCAAATAACAGAAACTATATCACATGACAGGACTTTAAATAACTAAAATGAATATCACGTTTAACTTGAAGAGAAAATAATGGCATCATCAAGATGTTGTTTTTCCACACTTCATTGAAAATAAAGCTAGAAAGGAACCCACCATCAGATATCAGATTTGGTTACTAGCTTTGTTCCATTTTAAAATGTTTGTTTTTAGAAGAAACATTTTCCAAATTATTATTCTACCACTAGTTTTAATCCATTTTCTATTTCTTTTAAGATTAATCATTTTCACTATTATTATTTTATAACTAGTTTTATTCCGTTCTTTAACTTTCTAATTTTCAATGTTATTATTTTATAACTAGTTTTATTCCATTTTATAACTTTCTTTTTAGATGAAGCATTTTCAATGATATCTTACTTATTATAAAACGCAGATTGTGTGTGTGTGCGCGTGTATGTGTGTGTGTGTGTACGTTTATATATTGGATCGGATTTCCTACATTTTTCAACCGATTTCAACATTTCAACAAAACTTCACAGGACTACGTAAAATTGCCTTGACAGCGCCAAAAATTGGAAAAACACAATCAATTTGAAACTACGATTAAGAGGTATCACGAATGAAAGGGGGGCAACTCATATCGAGTTATACTTATTATAAAACCCAGGTTGTGTGTGTGTGTGTTCGTTTATATATGGGATCGGATTTCCTATATTTTTCAACCGATCTCATTTATTTACATTATTCGGACTATTGTCCTCATCTTTTTCGCCATATCTATCACAACGTTTCGGCCGTTGTACGCCCCGGCCTTCTTCAGGTGGTTGGAATGTCGAACCGAACTATTTATTTCACTCACTGGGGTAGACTGTTCTAATTGCCATGTTTGATGGATGTCAGTTATTAGTTATCTCCTGTTAACCGGGTATTGAACTCACACTCTTTGGGTCCTGTCACTGGATCTAACCAACGCCTTTATCCACTGTGCCATGTCCTTGAGGACATCTGGGTAAGAATTTCTGGGTATTATAAACCTAATGTCTTCAGCAACCATTTTTACCAGTGCTCATATTGCAATTTTGGAATTTTGCTGTTATCATTGCATGTTTTTACCAGATTCCATATTGCAACTTTTGTTGTTATCATTGCTTTTCTCTGGCACTCCTTATTACTGGTTACCATATTGTATTTATTTCTATGCTTGGTCGGCTCAGGAGATTTTTGTGGCCTAGCATATGTGCTGATTCCTTAAGTTTACGAATTTTCCAATGGTGTTCCTTGTCTATGATCTCAACCTGATCCCACAGAGGACGGTGATCTCCCTTCTCTCTCCATATGTGGTCAGCCACGCCTGATTTTTCTACTTCCCCTCGCGTTACAGCTTTCTGGTGTTCTTGAAGCCTTACCTTGAGGGGGCAGCCTGTCTCTCCTTTATATTCCTTTCCGCAGCTGCACGGATAGCGTACACACAGTCTTTAGGCATGTTCTCTTCTATGGGGGGGGTCTTACTCGTGAGAGATATTTGCGAAGTGTCGTCAAGCTTTTGAAGGTTGTCCTGATGTTATATGGACCGCAGATCCTTTGTATTTTCTCTGATAACCCCTTCACATAAGGCAGTCAGACTGTTTTCTGAGTGTTGTTGTCCTCCTACTCTTGTACCCACCTATCCCAGTTGGGGGGGGGCTGCTGCCATGTACCCAGGGTAGTCGTTACGTTGTAGGGTACTACTTATACTGACCAATTCTTTATCTAACGTCTCTGGGTCGCCACTTATGACTTTTGCTCGGTGTTGTAAGCAATGGATGATCCCTTTCTTTACGCTGTATGGATGGTGGGAGTTGAAATTAAGGTACTGTCCGGTGAATGTCGGTTTACGGTATAAGGATGTCTTAAACCCATGCTCTGTTCGAGATATTAGAACATCTAGGAATGGGAGTGTGTTGTTACTCTCTTTCTCCATTGTGAACTGTATCGAAGGTCTTATTGAGTTCACATGGTCCAGTAGAACCTGAACATCTTCCTGGTGTGGCCAGAGTATGAAGTTATCATCTACGTACCTTAACCATATAGTTGGCTTTAGAGATATAGATTCTAATGCCATTTCCTCAAAGTATTCCATGTATATATTCGCCATTGCTGGTGATAATGGCGAGCCCATTGCTAAGCCCTCATCCTTTCGATATATGTGTGATCCCATTTCGAAATGTTGTTCATGTATAGAAAGTCAACATCTCCATCAGATTATCTATTGGAATACTGGTCCGTTCTTCTAGGGATGAGTCAGAGGCCAATCTGTTTCTGACTACTGAGAGTGCCTCCTCCGTGGGTACCTTGGTGAACAAACTCACCACGTACAAGCTCACAATCTGGTTGGATAGGATCGGAGCATCTTTGATTATATCCACGAAGTGGGCGGAGTTTCGGACATATGAAGGAGACTTTCCGATCAATGGGTCAATTATATCTACAAGGAAGCGACTCAGAGGGTGGCACACCGAGCCTTGGCAACTAACAATCGGCCTGAGCGGAATACCGTCTTTGTGAATCTTAGGGAGACCCTATATGTGAGGTAGCTTGGTATAACGCTGCGATAGCTGCCTATACGTCTTAGGTGCGAAGTGATCCTTGTTCTTAATTAGGATTTGTGACAGTTTGCGTTCGGTTTTCATAGTAGGATCCTTTTTCACTTTGCTGTAGCTACCATTGCTAATGAGGTCTTCCAGTTTTCTTGTATAATCTGATTTGTCCGTCACTACAGTCGCATTACTTTTGTCAGCCGGTAGTATGATGATGTTTTCGTTCCTCTGTAGGGATCCAATCGTCAGCCTCTCCAGCTTTGTTATGTTAGACCTGGGCGGTTTGGCTCTCTCCAAGGTCTGTCTCACTTCACCTCAGTTCATCCGCCTGAGCCTGAGGGATGTTCAAGGCCACCTCAAATCTGGCAATGATGTCCAAGTATGGCACTCGCCTGATGGTGTGGCGAAGTGTGAGACCCTTATTCAATACTGACTCCTCCGAGGCACTCAGCTGAAATTGGCTGATGTTGACTACTGCTTTTACTGGAGGGTGATGGACAATGTGCGTCATCTTCTGATCTTTCAATCTATTTAATTTTTGCACTTGGCGAGCCTTGGCTACATCAAATTCATGCCTGAAGGATTTATCCAAGTCATTTCGAATCCTTCTCAGATCTTCTTCATTAGTAATTCTGTTGAAGAAATCCTCGAGCGTCTGGGGTTAAATGAAAATATTTTTATAACTGACATCCATCAAAAGAGAAATAAAATGGAATTTCCTGAACCGTTAGCAAAATAAAAAGTTAGTTAAAATAAAAATATAAAAGGTCTTGGGATGGCGGCCGAAAATTGTGGGAGAGATATCCCCCACTTTGCGCCCAGAAAATTTTGCATTTGAATAATGTGATTCCTTTGCATTTTACACTATCTCCATCTGTTAAATGAAAAATATTTTATACAGGAATTAAAAACGATTTTCTGAACCGAAAAAAATAAAAGTAGTGAAAATTTAAAAAGGTGGGATGGCAAATAGTAAGCGATCCCCCACTTTGCGCCAGAAAATTTTGCATTGAATTCCCACTCATATAAGGTGATTCCTTTGCATTTTACGCTATCTCCATCTGTTAAAAAAAATATTTTTATACAGGAATTAAAAAAGATTGATTTTCCTGAACCGAATGCTAAATAAAAGTAGTGAAAATAAAAATATAAAAAGGTCTTGGGATGGCAAATAGTAAGCGATCCCCCACTTTGCGCCCAGAAAAATTTTGCATTGAATTCCCACTCATATAAGGTGTGATTCCTTTGCATTTTACAATATCTCCATCTGTTAAATGAAAAATATTTTTATACAGGAATTAAAAGAGAAATTTTCCTGAACCGAATGCTAAATAAAAGTAAAAAATAAAAATATAAAAGGTCTCATATGAGGTGATTCCTTTGCATTTTACGCTATCTCCATCTGTTAAATGAAAAATATTTTTATACAGGAATTAAAAGAGAGATTTTCCTGAACCGAATGCTAAATAAAAGTAGTGAAAATAAAAATATAAAAGGTCTTGGGATGGCAAATAGTAAGCGATCCCCCACTTTGCGCCCAGAAAATTTTGCATTGAATTCCCACTCATATAAGGTGATTCCTTTGCATTTTACGCTATCTCCATCTGTTAAATGAAAAATATTTTTATACAGGAATTAAAAGAGAGACTTTCCTGAACCGAATGCTAAATAAAAGTAGTGATAATAAAAAAAAAATATAAAAGGTCGATGGGATGGCAAATAGTAAGCGATCCCCCACATTTTTGCGCACAGAAAATTTTGCATTGAATTCCCACTCATATAAGGTGATTCCTTTGCATTTTACGCTATCTCCATCTGTTAAATGAAAAATATTTTTATACAGGAATTAAAAAAAGAGATTTTCCTGAACCGAATGCTAAATAAAAGTAGTGAAAATAAAAATATAAAAGGTCTTGGGATGGCAAATAGTAAGCGATCCCCACTTTGCGCCCAGAAAATTTTGCATTGAATTCCCACTCATATAAGGTGATTCCTTTGCATTTTACGCTATCTCCATCTGTTAAATGAAAAATATTTTTATACAGGAATTAGGAAAAAAGAATTTTCCTGAACCGAATGCTAAATAAAAGTAGTGAAAATAAAAATATAAAAGGTCTTGGGATGGCAAATAGTAAGCGACCAGAAAATTTTGCATTGAATTCCCACTCATATAAAAGGTGATTCCTTTGCATTTTACGCTATCTCCATCTGTTAAATGAAAAATATTTTTATACAGGAATTAAAAAGGATTTTCCTGAACCGAATGCTAAATAAAAGTAGTGAAAATAAAAATATAAAGGTCTTGGGATGGCAAAATAAGCGATCCCCACTTTGCGCCCAGAAAATTTTGCATTGAATTCCCACTCATATAAGGTGATTCCTTTGCATTTTACGCTATCTCCATCTGTTAAATGAAAAATATTTTTATACAGGAATAAAAAGAATGACTTTCCTGAACCGAATGCTAAATAAAAGTAGTGAAAATAAAAATATAAAAGGTCTTGGGATGGCAAATAGTAAGCGATCCCCCACTTTGCGCCCAGAAAATAAAAAAAATTTTGCATTGAATTCCCACTCATATAAGGTGATTCCTTTGCATTTTACGCTATCTCCATCTGTTAAATGAAAAATATTTTTATACAGGAATTAAAAAGAATGACTTTCCTGAACCGAATGCTAAATAAAAGTAGTGAAAATGAAAAAAAATATAAAAGGTCTTGGGATGGCAAATAGTAAGCGATCCCCCACTTTGCGCCCAGAAAATTTTGCATTGAATTCCCACTCATATAAGGTGATTCCTTTGCATTTTACGCTATCTCCATCTGTTAAATGAAAAATATTTTTATACAGGAATTAAAAAATGACTTTCCTGAACCGAATGCTAAATAAAAGTAGTGAAAATAAAAATATAAAAGGTCTTGGGATGGCAAATAGTAAGCGATCCCCCACTTTGCGCCCAGAAAATTTTGCATTGAATTCCCACTCATATAAGGTGATTCCTTTGCATTTTACGCTATCTCCATCTGTTAAATGAAAAATATTTTTATACAGGAATTAAAAAAAAGAAAATATTTCCTGAACCGAATGCTAAATAAAAAGTGCTATCTCCATCTGTTAAATGAAAATAAAATATAAAAAAGGTCTTGGGATGAAAAAAATAAAAAGTCTTGGGATCCCCACTTTGCGCCCAGAAAATTTTGCATTGAATTCCCACTCATATAAGGTGATTCCTTTGCATTTTACGCTATCTCCATCTGTTAAATGAAAAATATTTTTATACAGGAATTAAAAAGAATGATTTTCCTGAACCGAATGCTAAATAAAAGTAGTGAAAATAAAAATATAAAAGGTCTTGGGATGGCAAATAGTAAGCGATCCCCCACTTTGCGCCCAGAAAATTTTGCATTGAATTCCCACTCATATAAGGTGATTCCTTTGCATTTTACGCTATCTCCATCTGTTAAATGAAAAATATTTTTATACAGGAATAAAAAAAAAATTAAAAAAGAGATTTTCCTGAACCGAATGAAAATAATCCCCACTTTCGCCCAGAAAAAAAGTAGCATTTTGAAAATGAAAAAAATATAAAAGGTCTAAATTGGAAAATAAAAATATAAAATGGGATGGCAAATAGTAAGCGATCCCCACTTTGCGCCCAGAAAATTTTGCATTGAATTCCCACTCATATAAGGTGATTCCTTTGCATTTTACGCTATCTCCATCTGTTAAATGAAAAATATTTTTATACAGGAATTAAAAGAGAGACTTTTTCCTGAACCGAATGCTAAAATAAAAGTAGTGAAAATAAAAATATAAAAGGTCTTGGGATGGCAAATAGTAAGCGATCCCACTTTTGCGCCCAGAAAATTTTGCATTGAATTCCCCCACTTTGCATTTTACGCTATCTCCATCTGTTAAAGAAAAAATTTTTTACAGGAATTGAATTCCTGAACCGAATGCTAAATAAAAGTAGTGATTAAAAGGTCTTTGCAAATTTTACGCTTTCTCCAGAAAATTTTGTTAAATGAAAAATATTTTTTCCATCTGTTAAATGAAAAATATTTTTATACAAAAAGAATGATTTTCCTGAACCGAATGCTAAATAAAAGTAGTGAAAATAAAAATATAAAAGGTCTTGGGATGGCAAATAGTAAGCGATCCCCACTTTGCGCCCAGAAAAATTTTTTGCATTGAATTCCCAATCATATAAGGTGATTCCTTTGCATTTTACGCCATCTCCATCTGTTAAATGAAAAATTCCTTTTTTTATACAGGAATTTTTAAAAAAATGACTTTCCTGAACCGAATGCTAAATAAAAGTAGTGAAAATAAAAAATAAAAGGTCTTGGGATGGCAAATAGTAAGCGATCCCCCACTTTGCGCCCAGAAAATTTTGCATTGAATTCCCACTCATATAAGGTGATTCCTTTGCATTTTACGCTATCTCCATCTGTTAAATGAAAAATATTTTTATACAGGAATTAAAAGAATGATTTTCCTGAACCGAATGCTAAATAAAAGTAGTGAAAATAAAAATATAAAAGGTCTTGGGATGGCAAATAGTAAGCGATCCCCCACTTTGCGCCCAGAAAATTTTGCATTGAATTCCCACTCATATAAGGTGATTCCTTTGCATTTTACGCTATCTCCATCTGTTAAATGAAAAATATTTTTATACAGGAATTAAAAGAGAGACTTTCCTGAACCGAATGCTACATAAAAGTAGTGAAAATAAAAATATAAAAGGTCTTGGGATGGCAAATAGTAAGCGATATCCCACTTTGCGCCCAGAAAATTTTGCATTGAATTCCCACTCATATAAGGTGATTCCTTTGCATTTTACGCTATCTCCATCTGTTAAATGAAAAATATTTTTATACAGGAATTAAAAGAAGACTTTCCTGAACCGAATGCTAAATAAAAGTAGTGAAAATAAAAATATAAAAGGTCTTGGGATGGCAAATAGTAAGCGATCCCCCACTTTGCGCCCAGAAAATTTTGCATTGAATTCCCACTCATATAAGGTGATTCCTTTGCATTTTACGCTATCTCCATCTGTTAAATGAAAAATATTTTTATACAGGAATTAAAAGAATGACTTTCCTGAACCGAATGCTAAATAAAAGTAGTGAAAATAAAAATATAAAAAGTCTTGGGATGGCACATAGTAAGCGATCCCCCACTTTGCGCCCAGAAAATTTTGCATTGAATTTACAGAATTTTTGCATTGAATTCCCATCATATAAGGTGAATCCATCTCCATCTTAAATAAATTTACGCTATCTCCATCTGTTAAATGAAAATATTTTTATATAAAGGAAAAAAAAGGTCTTTCCTGAACCGAATGCTAAATAAAAGTAGTGAAAATAAAAATATAAAAGGTCTTGGGATGGAAAAAAATAGTAAGCGATCCCCACTTTGCGCCCAGAAAATTTTGCATTGAATTCCCACTCATATAAGGTGATTCCTTTGCATTTTACGCTATCTCCATCTGTTAAATGAAAAATATTTTTATACAGGAATTAAAAAAATGACTTTCCTGAACCGAATGCTAAATAAAAGTAGTGAAAAAAAAAAATATAAAAGGTCTTGGGATGGCAAATAGTAAGCGATCCCCCACTTTGCGCCCAGAAAATTTTGCATTGAATTCCCACTCATATAAGGTGATTCCTTTGCATTTTACGCTATCTCCATCTGTTAAATGAAAAAATATTTTTATACAGGAATTAAAAGAGAGATTTTCCTGAACCGAATGCTAAATAAAAGTAGTGAAAATAAAAATATAAAAGGTCTTGGGATGGCAAATAGTAAGCGATCCCCCACTTTGCGCCCAGAAAATTTTGCATTGAATTCCCACTCATATAAGGTGATTCCTTTGCATTTTACGCTATCTCCATCTGTTAAATGAAAAATATTTTTATACAGGAATTAAAAGAATGACTTTCCTGAACCGAATGCTAAATAAAAGTAGTGAAAATAAAAATATAAAAGGTCTTGGGATGGCAAATAGTAAGCGATCCCCACTTTGCGCCCAGAAAAATTTTTGCATTGAATTCCCACTCATATAAGGTGATTCCTTTGCATTTTACGCTATCTCCATCTGTTAAATGAAAAATATTTTTATACAGGAATTAAAAAGAGACTTTCCTGAACCGAATGCTAAATAAAAGTAGTGAAAATAAAAATATAAAAGGTCTTGGGATGGCAAATAGTAAGCGATTTTCTTTTGAACCAGAAAATTTTGCATTGAATTCCCATCATAAAGTGATTCCTTTCCTTTGCATTTTACGCTATCTCCATCTGTTAAATGAAAAATATTTTTATACAGGAATTAAAAAAAGATTTTCCTGGAATGCTAAATAAAAGTAGTGAAAATAAAAATATAAAAGGTCTTGGGATGGCAAATAGTAAGCGATATCCCACTTTGCGCCGAGAAAATTTTGCATTGAATTCCCACTCATATAAGGTGATTCCTTTGCATTTTACGCTATCTCCATCTGTTAAATGAAAAATATTTTTATACAGGAATAAAAAAGAATGACTTTCCTGAACCGAATGCTAAATAAAAGTAGTGAAAATAAAAATATAAAAGGTCTTGGGATGGCAAATAGTAAGCGATCCCCACTTTGCGCCCAGAAAATTTTGCATTGACTTCCCACTCATATAAGGTGATTCCTTTTCATTTTACGCTATCTCCATCTGTTAAATGAAAAATATTTTTATACAGGAATTAAAAAGAAGATTTTCCTGAACCTAATGCTAAATAAAAGTAGTGAAAATAAAAATATAAAAGGTCTTGGGATGGCAAATAGTAAGCGATCCCCCACTTTGCGCCCAGAAAATTTTGCATTGAATTCCCACTCATATAAGGTGATTCCTTTGCATTTTACGCTATCTCCATCTGTTAAATCTGTTAAAAAAATTTTTTATACAGGAATTAAAAAAGAATGATTTTCCTGAACCGAATGCTAAATAAAAGTAGTGAAAATAAAAATATAAAAGGTCTTGGGATGGCAAATAGTAAGCGATCCCCACTTTGCGCCCAGAAAATTTTGCATTGAATTCCCACTCATATAAGGTGATTCCTTTGCATTTTACGCTATCTCCATCTGTTAAATAAAAAAATATTTTTATACAGGAATTAAAAAGAATGACTTTCCTGAACCGAATGCTAAATAAAAGTAGTGAAAATAAAAAAATATAAAAGGTCTTGGGATGGCAAATAGTAAGCGATCCCCACTTTGCGCCCAGAAAATTTTGCATTGAATTCCCACTCATATAAAGCGATCTCCCACTTTGCTGCCCAGAAAGGTCTTTTTGCATTGAATTTTCCCACTCATATAAGGTGATTCCTTTGCATTTTACGCTATCTCCATCTGTTAAATGAAAAATATTTTTATACAGGAATTAAAAAGAATGACTTTCCTGAACCGAATGCTAAATAAAAGTAGTGAAAATAAAAATATAAAAGGTCTTGGGATGGCAAATAGTAAGCGATCCCCCACTTTGCGCCCAGAAAATTTTGCATTGAATTCCCACTCATATAAGGTGATTCCTTTGCATTTTACGCTATCTCCATCTGTTAAATGAAAAATATTTTTATACAGGAATTAAAAAAGAATGACTTTCCTGAACCGAATGCTAAATAAAAGTAGTGAAAAAAAAAAAAAATATAAAAGGTCTTGGGATGGCAAATAGTAAGCGATCCCCACTTTGCGCCCAGAAAATTTTGCATTGAATTCCCACTCATATAAGGTGATTCCTTTGCATTTTACGCTATCTCCATCTGTTAAATGAAAAATATTTTTATACAGGAATTAAAAAAGAATGATTTTCCTGAACCGAATGCTAAATAAAAGTAGTGAAAAAAAAAATATAAAAGGTCTTGGGATGGCAAATAGTAAGCGATCCCCCACTTTGCGCCCAGAAAATTTTGCATTGAATTCCCACTCATATAAGGTGATTCCTTTGATTTACTTTCCATCTTTTACGCTATCTCCATTTTGTTAAATTAAAAAATATTTTTATACGAAGGAATTAAAAGAGTGACTTTCCTAAAACCGAATGGCAAATAGTAAAATAAAAGTAGAAAATTTTGCATTGAAAATATAAAAAATCCATAAAAGGTCTTGAATTAAAAAAATAAAAATATAAAACTTTCCTGATGCTAAATAAAAGTAGTGAAAATAAAAAATAAAAGGTCTTGGGATGCTAAATAAAATAGTGAAAATAAAAAAGCGATCCCCCACTTTTTGCCCAGAAAATTTTGCATTGAATTCCCACTCATATAAGGTGATTCCTTTGCATTTTACGCTATCTCCATCTGTTAAATGAAAAATATTTTTTTATACAGGAATTAAAAGAATGATTTTCCTGAACCGAATGCTAAATAAAAGTAGTGAAAATAAAAATATAAAAGGTCTTGGGATGGCAAATAGTAAGCGATCCCCACTTTTTGCGCCCAGAAAAGAAAATTTTTGCATTGAATTGAACCCTAAATAAAAGTAGTGAAAAAAAAAATATAAAAGGTCTTGGGATATAAGGTGAGGTGATTCCTTTGCATTTTACGCTATCTCCATCTGTTAAATGAAAAATATTTTTATACAGGAATTAAAAAAAGAATGATTTTCCTGAACCGAATGCTAAATAAAAGTAGTGAAAAAAAAAAATATAAAAGGTCTTGGGATGGCAAATAGTAAGCGATCCCCACTTTGCGCCCAGAAAATTTTTTGCGCCCAGAAAATTTTGCATTGAATTCCCACTCATATAAGGTGATTCCTTTGCATTACGCTATCTCCATCTGTTAAATGAAAAATATTTTTATACAGGAATTAAAAAGAATGACTTTCCTGAACCGAATGCTAAATAAAAGTAGTGAAAAATAAAAATATAAAAGGTCTTGGGATGCTAAAAATAGTAAGCGATCCCCACTTTGCGCCCAGAAAAATTTTGCATTGAATTCCCACTCATATAAGGTGATTCCTTTGCATTTTACGCTATCTCCATCTGTTAAATGAAAAATATTTTTTATACAGGAATTAAAAGAATGATTTTCCTGAACCGAATGCTAAATAAAAGTAGTGAAAATAAAAATATAAAAGGTCTTGGGATGGCAAATAGTAAGCGATCCCCCACTTTGCGCCCAGAAAATTTTGCATTGAATTCCCACTCATATAAGGTGATTCCTTTGCATTTTACGCTATCTCCATCTGTTAAATGAAAAATATTTTTTTATACAGGAATTAAAAGAATGATTTTCCTGAACCGAATGCTAAATAAAAGTAGTGAAAATAAAAAATAAAAGGTCTTGGGATGGCAAATAGTAAGCGATCCCCACTTTGCGCCCAGAAAATTTTGCATTGAATTCCCACTCATATAAGGTGATTCCTTTGCATTTTACGCTATCTCCATCTGTTAAATGAAAAATATTTTTTTATACAGGATTAAAAAAGAATGACTTTCCTGAACCGAATGCTAAATAAAAAAGTAGTGAAAATAAAAATATAAAAGGTCTTGGGATGGCAAATAGTAAGCGATCCCCACTTTGCGCCCAGAAAATTTTGCATTGAATTCCCACTCATATAAGGTGATTCCTTTGCATTTTACGCTATCTCCATCTGTTAAATGAAAATATTTTTATACAGGAATTAAAAGAATTTTCCTGAACCGAATGCTAAATAAAAGTAGTGAAAATAAAAATAAAAGGTCTTGGGATGGCAAATAGTAAGCGATCCCCCTTTTTGCGCCCAGAAAATTTTGCATTGAATTCCCACTCATATAAGGTGATTCCTTTGCATTTTACGCTATCTCCATGTTGTTAAATGAAAAATATTTTTATACAGGAATCCTGAAAATGCTAAATAAAAGAGTTTATAAAAGGTTGGGATGAACCGAATGCATTAAATAAAAGTCCATCTGTTAAATGAAAAAAAAAATATAAAAAAGGTCTGAACCGAATGCTAAATAAAATAGTGAAAATAAAAAAATAAAAATGGGATGGCAAATAGTAAGCGATCCCCCACTTTGCGCCCAGAAAATTTTGCATTGAATTCCCACTCATATAAGGTGATTCCTTTGCATTTTACGCTATCTCCATCTGTTAAATGAAAAATATTTTTATACAGGAATAAAAAGAATGACTTTCCTGAACCGAATGCTAAATAAAAGTAGTGAAAATAAAAATATAAAAGGTCTTGGGATGGCAAATAGTAAGCGATCCCCCACTTTGCGCCCAGAAAATTTTGCATTGAATTCCCACTCATATAAGGTGATTCCTTTGCATTTTACGCTATCTCCATCTGTTAAATGAAAAATATTTTTTTATACAGGAATTAAAAGAATGATTTTCCTGAACCGAATGCTAAATAAAAGTAGTGAAAAAAATAAAAATAAAAAAGGTCTTGGGATGAAAATAAAAAATAGTGGGAAATAAATCCCCCGATCCCCACTTTGCGCCCAGAAAATTTTGCATTGAATTCCCACTCATATAAGGTGATTCCTTTGCATTTTACGCTATCTCCATCTGTTAAATGAAAAATATTTTTTTATACAGGAATTAAAAAGAATGACTTTCCTGAACCGAATGCTAAATAAAAGTAGTGAAAATAAAAAAATATAAAAGGTCTTGGGATGGCAAATAGTAAGCGATCCCCCACTTTGCGCCCAGAAAAATTTTGCATTGAATTCCCACTCATATAAGGTGATTCCTTTGCATTTTACGCTATCTCCATCTGTTAAATGAAAAATATTTTTATACAGGAATTAAAAGAATGATTTTCCTGAACCGAATGCTAAATAAAAGTAGTGAAAATAAAAAATATAAAAGGTCTTGGGATGGCAAATAGTAAGCGATCCCCCACTTTGCGCCCAGAAAATTTTGCATTGAATTCCCACTCATATAAGGTGATTCCTTTGCATTTTACGCTATCTCCATCTGTTAAATGAAAAATATTTTTATACAGGAAGTGAAAATAAAAAAAAAGAAGACTTTTTCCTGAACCGAATGCTAAATAAAAGTAGTGAAAATAAAAATATAAAAGGTCTTGGGTTGGCAAATAGTAAGCGATCCCCCACTTTGCGCCCAGAAAATTTTGCATTGAATTCCCACTCATATAAGGTGATTCCTTTGCATTTTACGCTATCTCCATCTGTTAAATGAAAAATATTTTTATACAGGAATTAAAAAAGAGATTTTCCTGAACCGAATGCTAAATAAAAGTAGTGAAAATAAAAATATAAAAGGTCTTGGGATGGCAAATAGTAAGCGATCCCCCACTTTGCGCCCAGAAAATTTTGCATTGAATTCCCACTCATATAAGGTGATTCCTTTGCATTTTACGCTATCTCCATCTGTTAAATGAAAAATATTTTTATACAGGAACTTTTAAAAGAATGAAATAAAAGTAGTGAAAATAAAAATATTTCCTGAACCGAATGCTGAAAATAAAAGTAGCTATCTCCAAAATAAAAATATAAAAGGTCTTGGGATGGCAAATAGTAAAAGCGATCCCCACTTTGCGCCCAGAAAATTTTGCATTGAATTCCCACTCATATAAGGTGATTCCTTTGCATTTTACGCTATCTCCATCTGTTAAATGAAAAATATTTTTTTATACAGGAATTAAAAAAAGAGACTTTTCCTGAACCGAATGCTAAATAAAAGTAGTTAAAAAATAAAAATATAAAAGGTCTTGGGATGGCAAATAGTAAGCGATCCCCCACTTTGCGCCCAGAAATTTTTTGCATTGAATTCCCACTCATATAAGGTGATTCCTTTGCATTTTACGCTATCTCCATCTGTTAAATGAAAAATATTTTATACAGGAATTAAAAAGAATGATTTTCCTGAACCGAATGCTAAATAAAAAAGTAAAATAAAAAATAAAAAAATGGCAAATAAAAGGTCTTTGGGATGCATTGAAATATATAAAGTGATCCCCCATTTTTGCGCTCCATCTGTTAAAGAAAAAATTTTTTTTGAATTGAATTCTTTCCTGAACCGAATGCTAAATAAAAGTAGTGAAAATAAAAATATTCTTTTGCATTTTACGCCCAGAAAATTTTGCATTGAATTCCCATCATATCCATCTTTGCATTTTAATCTCCATCTGTTAAATGAAAAATTTTTATACAGGAATTAAAAAAGAATGACTTTCCTGAACCGAATGCAAAATAAAAGTAGTGAAAATAAAAATATAAATGTCTTGGGATGGCAAATAGTAAGCGATCCCCCACTTTGCGCCCAGAAAATTTTGCATTGAATTCCCACTCATATAAGGTGATTCCTTTGCATTTTACGCTATCTCCATCTGTTAAATGAAAAATATTTTTTATACAGGAATTAAAAAATGATTTTCCTGAACCGAATGCTAAATAAAAGTAGTGAAAATAAAAATATAAAAGGTCTTGGGATGGCAAATAGTAAGCGATCCCCCACTTTGCGCCCAGAAAATTTTGCATTGAATTCCCACTCATATAAGGTGATTCCTTTGCATTTTACGCTATCTCCATCTGTTAAATGAAAAATATTTTTATACAGGAATTAAAAAAGAATGATTTTCCTGAACCGAATGCTAAATAAAAGTAGTGAAAATAAAAATATAAAAGGTCTTGGGGGATGGCAACTTTGCGCCCAGAAAAGCGATCCCCACTTTGCGCCCAGAAAATTTTGCATTGAATTCCCACTCATATAAGGTGATTCCTTTGCATTTTTACGAAAAATATTTTTATCTCCATCTGTTAAATGAAAAATATTTTTATACAGGAAAAAAAAGAATTTTTTTCCTGAACCGAATGCTAAATAAAAAAGTAGTGAAAATAAAAATATAAAAGGTCTTGGGATGGCAAATAGTAAGCGATCCCCCACTTTGCGCCCAGAAAATTTTGCATTGAATTCCCACTCATATAAGGTGATTCCTTTGCATTTTACGCTATCTCCATCTGTTAAATGAAAAATATTTTTATACAGGAATTAAAAGAATGATTTTCCTGAACCGAATGCTAAATAAAAAGTAAAAAATAAAAATATAAAAGGTCTTGGGATGGCAAATAGTAAGCGATCCCCCACTTTGCGCCCAGAAAATTTTGCATTGAATTCCCACTCATATAAGGTGATTCCTTTGCATTTTACGCTATCTCCATCTGTTAAATGAAAAATATTTTTATACAGGAATTAAAAGAATGATTTTCCTGAACCTAATGCTAAATAAAAGTAGTGAAAATAAAAATATAAAAAGTCTTGGGTCTTGGGATGGCAAATAGTAAGCGATCCCCCACTTTGCGCCCAGAAAATTTTGCATTGAATTCCCACTCATATAAGGTGATTCCTTTGCATTTTACGCTATCTCCATCTGTTAAATGAAAAATATTTTTATACAGGAATTAAAAAAAAGATTTTCCTGAACCGAATGCTAAAATGCTAAAAAAAGTAGTGAAAAAAAAAAATATAAAAGGTCTTGGGATGGCAAATAGTAAGCGATCCCCACTTTGCGCCCAGAAAATTTTGCATTGAATTCCCACTCATATAAGGTGATTCCTTTGCATTTTACGCTATCTCCATCTGTTAAATGAAAAAATATTTTTATACAGGAATTAAAAAAGAATGACTTTCCTGAACCGAATGCTAAATAAAAGTAGTGAAAATAAAAAAATAAAAGGTCTTGGGATGGCAAAAAAGGATCCCCCACTTTGCGCCCAGAAAATTTTGCATTGAATTCCCACTCATATAAGGTGATTCTTTGCATTTTACGCTATCTCCATCTGTTAAATGAAAAATATTTTTATACAGGAATTAAAAAAGAATGACTTTCCTGAACCGAATGCTAAATAAAAGTAGTGAAAATAAAAATATAAAAGGTCTTGGGATGGCAAATAGTAAGCGATCCCCACTTTGCGCTTGCCAAAATTTTGCATTGAATTCCCACTCATATAAAAGGTGATTCCTTTGCATTTTACGCTATCTCCATCTGTTAAATGAAAAATATTTTTATACAGGATACAGGAAAAAGAATGATTTTCCTGAACCGAATGCTAAATAAAAGTAGTGAAAATAAAAATATAAAAGGTCTTGGGATGGCAAATAGTAAGCGATCCCCACTTTGCGCCCAGAAAATTTTGCATTGAATTCCCACTCATATAAGGTGATTCCTTTGCATTTTACGCTATCTCCATCTGTTAAATGAAAATATTTTTTTATACAGGAATTAAAAAAGAGATGACTTTCCTGAACCGAATGCTAAATAAAAGTAGTGAAAATAAAAATATAAAAGGTCTTGGGATGGCAAATAGTAAGCGATCCCCACTTTGCGCCCAGAAAATTTTTTGCATTGAATTCCCACTCATATAAGGTGATTCCTTTGCATTTTACGCTATCTCCATCTGTTAAATGAAAAAATTTTTTATACAGGAATTAAAAGACTTTCCCTGAACTAAAAAAAAAATACAGGAATTAAAAATGAACCGAATGCTAAATAAAAAAAATAAAAATATAAAATGGGACTTTCCTGAACCGAATGCTAAATAAAAGTAGTGAAAATAAAAAATATAAAAGGTCTTGGGATGGCAAATAGTAAGCGATCCCCACTTTGCGCCCAGAAAATTTTGCATTGAATTCCCACTCATATAAGGTGATTCCTTTGCATTTTACGCTATCTCCATCTGTTAAATGAAAAAATATTTTATACAGGAATTAAAAGAATGATTTTCCTGAACCGAATGCTAAATAAAAGTAGTGAAAATAAAAATATAAAAGGTCTTGGGATGGCAAATAGTAAGCGATCCCCCTTTGCGCCCAGAAAATTTTGCATTGAATTCCCACTCATATAAGGTGATTCCTTTGCATTTTACGCTATCTCCATCTGTTAAATGAAAAATATTTTTTTTATACAGGAATTAAAAAGAATGATTTTCCTGAACCGAATGCTAAATAAAAGTAGTGAAAATAAAAATATAAAAGGTCTTGGGATGGCAAATAGTAAGCGATCCCCACTTTTTGCGCCCAGAAAATTTTGCATTGAATTCCCACTCATATAAGGTGATTCCTTTGCATTTTACGCCATCTCCATCTGTTAAATGAAAAATATTTTTATACAGGAATTAAAAAAATGATTTTCATGAACCGAATGCTACATAAAAGTAGTGAAAATAAAAATATAAAAGGTCCTGGGATGGCAAATAGTAAGCGACCTCCACTTTGCGCCGAGAAAATTTTGCATTGAATTCCCACTCATATAAGGTGATTCATTGCATTTTACGCTATCTCCATCTGTTAAATGAAAAATATTTTTATACAGGAATTAAAAGAGAGACTTTCCTGAACCGAATGCTACATAAAAGTAGTGAAAATAAAAATATAAAAGGTCTTGGGATGGCAAATAGTAAGCGATCCCCCACTTTGCGCCCAGAAAATTTTTTGCATTGAATTCCCACTCATATAAGGTGATTCCTTTGCATTTTACGCTATCTCCATCTGTTAAATGAAAAATATTTTTATACAGGAATAAAAACAGGAATAAAAGGAGAATGACTTTCCTGAACCGAATGCTAAATAAAAGTAGTGAAAAAAAAAAAATATAAAAGGTCTTGGGATGGCAAATAGTAAGCGATCCCCCACTTTGCGCCCAGAAAATTTTGCATTGAATTCCCACTCATATAAGGTGATTCCTTTGCATTTTACGCTATCTCGATCTGTTCAAATGAAAAATATTTTTATACAGGATTTAAAAGTGAGATTTTCCTGAACCGAATGCTAAATAAAAGTAGTTAAAATAAAAATATAAAGGGTCATTGGATGACAAATAGTAAGCGATCACCCATTTTGCGCCCAGAAAATTTTGCATTGAATTCCCACTCATATAAGGTGATTCCTTTGCATTTTACGCAAATTTCTCCATCTGTTAAATGAAAAATCCTTTTTTATACAGGAATTACAGGAAAAAGAATGACTTTCCTGAACCGAATGCTAAATAAAAGTAGTGAAAATAAAAATATAAAAGGTCTTGGGATGGCAAATAGTAAGCGATCCCCCACTTTGCGCCCAGAAAATTTTGCATTGAATTCCCACTCATATAAGGTGATTCCTTTGCATTTTACGCTATCTCCATCTGTTAATGAAAAAAATATTTTTATACAGGAATTAAAAGAATGACTTTCCTGAACCGAATGCTAAATAAAAGTAGTGAAAATAAAAATATAAAAGGTCTTGGGATGGCAAATAGTAAGCGATATCCCACTTTGCGCCCAGAAAATTTTGCATTGAATTCCCACTCATATAAGGTGATTCCTTTGCATTTTACGCTATCTCCATCTGTT
Organism: Acanthosepion pharaonis; assembly: GCA_903632075.3. Taxonomy (NCBI): domain Eukaryota; kingdom Metazoa; phylum Mollusca; class Cephalopoda; order Sepiida; family Sepiidae; genus Acanthosepion; species Acanthosepion pharaonis. The sequence goes on from CAHIKZ030000181.1 coordinate 2,203,319, forward strand.
AAATGAAAAATATTTTTATACAGGAATTAAAAGAGAGACTTTCCTGAACCGAATGCTAAATAAAAGTAGTGAAAATAAAAATATAAAAGGTCTTGGGATGGCAAATAGTAAGCGATCCCCACTTTGCGCCCAGAAAATTTTTTGCATCATATAAGGTGATTCCTTTGCATTTTACGCTATCTCCATCTGTTAAATGAAAAATATTTTTTACATTTTATGAATTTCTCTGAACCGAATCTGTTAAATAGTGAAAAAAAAAAAATAAAAGGTCTTGGGATGGCAAATAGTAAGCGATCCCCCACTTTACAGAAAATTTTGAATTGAATTCCCAAATATAAGGTGATTCCTTTGCATTTTACGCTATCTCCATCTGTTAAATGAAAAATATTTTTATACAGGAATTAAAAGAGATTTTCCTGAACCGAATGCTAAATAAAAGTAGTGAAAATAAAAATATAAAAGGTCTTGGGATGGCAAATAGTAAGCGATATCCCACTTTGCGCCCAGAAAATTTTGCATTGAATTCCCACTCATATAAGGTGATTCCTTTGCATTTTACGCTATCTCCATCTGTTAAATGAAAAATATTTTTATACAGGAATTAAAAGAGAGACTTTCCTGAACCGAATGCTAAATAAAAGTAGTGAAAATAAAAATATAAAAGGTCTTGGGATGGCAAATAGTAAGCGATCCCCCACTTTGCGCCCAGAAAATTTTGCATTGAATTCCCACTCATATAAGGTGATTCCTTTGCATTTTACGCTATCTCCATCTGTTAAATGAAAAATATTTTTATACAGGAATTAAAAGAATGACTTTCCTGAACCGAATGCTAAATAAAAGTAGTGAAAATAAAAATATAAAAGGTCTTGGGATGGCAAATAGTAAGCGATCCCCACTTTGCGCCCAGAAAATTTTGCATTGAATTCCCACTCATATAAGGTGATTCCTTTGCATTTTACGCTATCTCCATCTGTTAATGAAAAAAATATTTTTATACAGGAATTAAAAGAATGATTTTCCTGAACCGAATGCTAAATAAAAAAAGTAGTGAAAATAAAAATATAAAAGGTCTTGGGATGGCAAATAGTAAGCGATCCCCCACTTTGCGCCCAGAAAATTTTGCATTGAATTCCCACTCATATAAGGTGATTCCTTTGCATTTTACGCTATCTCCATCTGTTAAATGAAAAAATATTTTTATACAGGAATAAAAAAGAATGACTTTCCTGAACCGAATGCTAAATAAAAGTAGTGAAAATAAAAATATAAAAGGTCTTGGGATGGCAAATAGTAAGCGATCCCCACTTTGCGCCCAGAAAATTTTGCATTGAATTCCCACTCATATAAGGTGATTCCTTTGCATTTTACGCTATCTCCATCTGTTAAATGAAAAATATTTTTATACAGGAATTAAAAAAGAGAAATGCAAAAAAAAAGTAGTGAAAATAAAAATATAAAAGGTCTTGGGATTTAAGCGATCCCCACTTTGCGCCCAGAAAATTTTGCATTGAATTCCCACTCATATAAGGTGATTCCTTTGCATTTTACGCTATCTCCATCTGTTAAATGAAAAATATTTTTATACAGGAATTAAAAAAATGACTTTCCTGAACCGAATGCTAAATAAAAGTAGTGAAAAAAAAAATATAAAAGGTCTTGGGATGGCAATAAGCGATCCCCACTTTGCGCCCAGAAAATTTTGCATTGAATTCCCACTCATATAAGGTGATTCCTTTGCATTTTACGCTATCTCCATCTGTTAAATGAAAAATATTTTTATACAGGAATAAAAAAGAATGATTTTCCTGAACCGAATGCTAAATAAAAGTAGTGAAAATAAAAATATAAAAGGTCTTGGGATGGCAAATAGTAAGCGATCCCCCACTTTGCGCCCAGAAAATTTTGCATTGAATTCCCACTCATATAAGGTGATTTCTTTGTATTTTACGCTATCTCCATCTGTTAAATGAAAAAAATTTTTATACAGGAATTAAAAAAGAATGATTTTCCTGAACCGAATGCTAAATAAAAGTAGTGAAAATAAAAAAAAAATATAAAAGGTCTTGGGATGGCAAATAGTTAAGCGATCCCCCACTTTTGTGCCCAAAAAATTTTGCATTGAATTCCCACTCATATAAGGTGATTCCTTTGCATTTTACGCTATCTCCATCTGTTAAATGAAAAAAAAAATATTTTTATACAGGAATTATAAAAAGAATGACTTTCCTGAACCGAATGCTGAAAAAAAAAAGTAGTGAAAATAAAAATATAAAAGGTCTTGGGATGGCAAATAGTAAGCGATATCCCACTTTGCGCCCAGAAAATTTTGCATTGAATTCCCACTCATATAAGGTGATTCCTTTGCATTTTACGCTATCTCCATCTGTTAAATGAAAAATATTTTTATACAGGAATTAAAAGAATGACTTTCCTGAACCGAATGCAAAATAAAAGTAGTGAAAATAAAAATATAAAAGGTCTTGGGATGGCAAATAGTAAGCGATCCCCCACTTTGCGCCCAGAAAATTTTGCATTGAATTCCCTCTCATATAAGGTGATTCCTTTGCATTTTACGCTATCTCCATCTGTTAAATGAAAAATATTTTTATACAGGAATTAAAAGAATGACTTTCCTGAACCGAATGCTAAATAAAAAGTAGTGAAAATAAAATATAAAAGGTCTTGGGATGGCAAATAGTAAGCGATCCCCACTTTGCGCCCAGAAAATTTTGCATTGAATTCCCACTCATATAAGGTGATTCCTTTGCATTTTACGCTATCTCCATCTGTTAAATGAAAAATTTTTATACAGGAATTAAAAAAATGACTTTCCTGAACCGAATGCAAAATAAAAGTAGTGAAAATAAAAATATAAAAGGTCTTGGGATGGCAAATAGTAAGCGATCCCCCACTTTGCGCCCAGAAATTTTTGCATTGAATTCCCACTCATATAAGGTGATTGAAAATTTTGCATTGAATTTTTACATTTTACGCTATCTCCATCTGTTAAATGAAAAAATTTTTATACAGGAATTAAAAAATGACTTTCCTGAACCGAATGCTAAATAAAAGTAGTGAAAAAAAAAAATATAAAAGGTCTTGGGATGGCAAATAGTAAGCGATCCCCACTTTGCGCCCAGAAAATTTTGCATTGAATTCCCACTCATATAAGGTGATTCCTTTGCATTTTACGCTATCTCCATCTGTTAAATGAAAAATATTTTTTATACAGGAATTAAAAAAAAGAATGACTTTCCTGAACCGAATGCTAAATAAAAGTAGTGAAAAAAAAAATATAAAAGGTCTTGGGATGGCAAATAGTAAGCGATCCCCACTTTGCGCCCAGAAAATTTTGCATTGAATTCCCACTCATATAAGGTGATTCCTTTGCATTTTACGCTATCTCCATCTGTTAAATGAAAAATTTTTTATACAGGAATTAAAAAAGAATGACTTTCCTGAACCGAATGCTAAATAAAAGTAGTGAAAATAAAAATATAAAAGGTCTTGGGATGGCAAATAGTAAGCGATCCCCCACTTTGCGCCCAGAAAATTTTGCATTGAATTCCCACTCATATAAGGTGATTCCTTTGCATTTTACGCTATCTCCATCTGTTAAATGAAAAATTTTTATACAGGAATAAAAAAGAATGACTTTCCTGAACCGAATGCTAAATAAAAGTAGTGAAAAAAAAAAATATAAAAGGTCTTGGGATGGCAAATAGTAAGCGATCCCCACTTTGCGCCCAGAAAATTTTGCATTGAATTCCCACTCATATAAGGTGATTCCTTTGCATTTTACGCTATCTCCATCTGTTAAATGAAAAATATTTTTATACAGGAATTAAAAAAGAATGACTTTCCTGAACCGAATGCTAAATAAAAGTAGTGAAAATAAAAAATATAAAAGGTCTTGGGATGGCAAATAGTAAGCGATCCCCACTTTGCGCCCAGAAAATTTTGCATTGAATTCCCACTCATATAAGGTGATTCCTTTGCATTTTACGCTATCTCCATCTGTTAAATGAAAAATATTTTTATACAGGAATTAAAAAGAATGATTTTCCTGAACCGAATGCTAAATAAAAGTAGTGAAAATAAAAAAATATAAAAGGTCTTGGGATGGCAAATAGTAAGCGATCCCCACTTTGCGCCCAGAAAATTTTGCATTGAATTCCCACTCATATAAGGTGATTCCTTTGCATTTTACGCTATCTCCATCTGTTAAATGAAAAATATTTTTATACAGGAATTAAAAAGAATGACTTTCCTGAACCGAATGCTAAATAAAAGTAGTGAAAATAAAAATATAAAAGGTCTTGGGATGGCAAATAGTAAGCGATCCCCACTTTGCGCCCAGAAAATTTTGCATTGAATTCCCACTCATATAAGGTGATTCCTTTGCATTTTACGCATTTTACGCCATCTCCATCTGTTAAATGAAAAATATTTTTATACAGGAATAAAAAAACTTTTGAATGCTAAATGCTAAAAAAAAAAAGTGAAAATAAAAATATAAAAGGTCTTGGGATGGCAAATAGTAAGCGATCCCCCACTTTGCGCCCAGAAAATTTTGCATTGAATTCCCACTCATATAAGGTGATTCCTTTGCATTTTACGCTATCTCCATCTGTTAAATGAAAAATATTTTTATACAGGAATTAAAAGAATGACTTTCCTGAACCGAATGCTAAATAAAAGTAGAAAATAAAAATATAAAAGGTCTTGGGATGGCAAATAGTAAGCGATCCCCAACTTTGCGCCCAGAAAAATTTTGCATTGAATTCCCACTTATATAAGGTGATTCCTTTGCATTTTACGCCATCTCCATCTGTTAAATGAAAAATATTTTTATACAGGAATTAAAAGAATGACTTTCCTGAACCGAATGCTAAATAAAAGTAGTGAAAATAAAAAATAAAAATGGGAAAAGTAGTGAAAAAAATAAAAATATAAAAGGTCTTGGGATGGCTAAATAAAAGTAGTGAAAATAAAAATATAAAATGGGATGGTAAGCGATCCCCACTTTGCGCCCAGAAAATTTTGCATTGAATTCCCACTCATATAAGGTGATTCCTTTGCATTTTACGCTATCTCCATCTGTTAAATGAAAAATATTTTTATACAGGAATTAAAAGAAGATGACTTTCCTGAACCGAATGCTAAATAAAAGTAGTGAAAATAAAAATATAAAAGGTCTTGGGATGGCAAATAGTAAGCGATCCCCCACTTTGCGCCCAGAAAATTTTGCATTGAATTCCCACTCATATAAGGTGATTCCTTTGCATTTTACGCTATCTCCATCTGTTAAATGAAAAATATTTTTATACAGGAATTAAAAAAGAATGACTTTCCTGAACCGAATGCTAAATAAAAGTAGTGAAAATAAAAATATAAAAGGTCTTGGGATGGCAAATAGTAAGCGATCCCCCACTTTGCGCCCAGAAAATTTTGCATTGAATTCCCACTCATATAAGGTGATTCCTTTGCATTTTACGCTATCTCCATCTGTTAAATGAAAAATATTTTTATACAGGAATTCCACTTTCCTGAACCGAATGCTAAATAAAAGTAGTGAAAATAAAAATATAAAAGGTCTTGGGATGGCAAATAGTAAGCGATCCCCACTTTGCGCCCAGAAAATTTTGCATTGAATTCCCACTCATATAAGGTGATTCCTTTGCATTTTGAATCTCCATCTGTTAAATGAAAAAATTTTTATACAGGAATTAAAAAAAGAAAATAAAAGTAGTGAAAATAAAAATATAAAAGGTCTTGGGATGGCAAATAGTAAGCGATCCCCCACTTTGCGCCCAGAAAATTTTGCATTGAATTCCCACTCATATAAGGTGATTCCTTTGCATTTTACGCTATCTCCATCTGTTAAATGAAAAATATTTTTATACAGGAATTAAAAGAATGACTTTCCTGAACCGAATGCTAAATAAAAGTAGTGAAAATAAAAATATAAAAGGTCTTGGGATGGCAAATAGTAAGCGATCCCCCACTTTGCGCCCAGAAAATTTTGCATTGAATTCCCACTCATATAAGGTGATTCCTTTGCATTTTACGCTATCTCCATCTGTTAAATGAAAAATTTTTATACAGGAATTAAAAGAATGATTTTCCTGAACCGAATGCTAAATAAAAGTAGTGAAAATAAAAAATATAAAAGGTCTTGGGATGGCAAATAGTAAGCGATCCCCACTTTGCGCCCAGAAAATTTTGCATTGAATTCCCACTCATATAAGGTGATTCCTTTGCATTTTACGCTATCTCCATCTGTTAAATAAAAAAAAATATTTTTATACAGGAATTAAAAAGAATGACTTTCCTGAACCGAATGCTAAATAAAAGTAGTGAAAATAAAAATATAAAAGGTCTTGGGATGGCAAATAGTAAGCGATCCCCCACTTTTGCGCCCAGAAAAAATTTTGCATTGAATTCCCACTCATATAAGGTGATTCCTTTGCATTTTACGCCATCTCCATCTGTTAAATGAAAATATTTTTTATACAGGAATTAAAAAAATATTTTGAACGAATGCTAAATAAAAGTAGTGAAAATAAAAAAATATAAAAGGTCTTGGGATGGCAAAGTAAGCGATCCCCACTTTTGCGCCCAGAAAATTTTGCATTGAATTCCCACTCATATAAGGTGATTCCTTTGCATTTTACGCTATCTCCATCTGTTAAATGAAAAAATTTTTATACAGGAATTAAAAAAGAATGATTTTCCTGAACCGAATGTGAAAAATAAAAGTAGTGAAAATAAAAAATATAAAAGGTCTTGGGATGGCAAATAGTAAGCGATCCCCACTTTGCGCCCAGAAAATTTTGCATTGAATTCCCACTCATATAAGGTGATTCCTTTGCATTTTACGCTATCTCCATCTGTTAAATGAAAAATATTTTTATACAGGAATTAAAAAAGAATGACTTTCCTGAACCGAATGCTAAATAAAAGTAGTGAAAATAAAAATATAAAAGGTCTTGGGATGGCAAATAGTAAGCGATCCCCCACTTTGCGCCCAGAAAATTTTGCATTGAATTCCCACTCATATAAGGTGATTCCTTTGCATTTTACGCTATCTCCATCTGTTAAATGAAAAATATTTTTTATACAGGAATTAAAAAAAAATGATTTTCCTGAACCGAATGCTAAATAAAAGTAGTAAAAAAAAAAAAAAATATAAAAGGTCTTGGGATGGCAAATAGTAAGCGATCCCCACTTTGCGCCCAGAAAATTTTGCATTGAATTCCCACTCATATAAGGTGATTCCTTTGCATTTTACGCCATCTCCATCTGTTAAATGAAAAATATTTTTATACAGGAATTAAAAGAATGACTTTCCTGAACCGAATGCTAAATAAAAGTAGTGAAAAAAAAAATATAAAAGGTCTTGGGATGGCAAATAGTAAGCGATCCCCCACTTTGCGCCCAGAAAATTTTGCATTGAATTCCCACTCATATAAGGTGATTCCTTTGCATTTTACGCTATCTCCATCTGTTAAATGAAAAAATATTTTTATACAGGAATTAAAAAAATGACTTTCCTGAACCGAATGCTAAATAAAAAGAAAGTAAAAAATAAAAGGTCTTGGGAAAATATAAAAGGTCTTTGGGATGGCAAATATAAGGTGATTCCTTTGATTTTACCCCATCTCCATCTGTTAAAGAAAAATTTTTTTGCATTGAACTTTCCTGAACCGAATATAAAGGTGAAAATAAAAATTAAAAGGTCTTTGCAAATTTTACGATATCTTTCCATTTGTTAATTCCCACTCAAAAAATTTTTATATCTGTTAAATGAAAAATAAAAAGAATTGACTTTCCTGAACCGAATGCTAAATAAAAGTAGTGAAAATAAAAAATAAAAAAAAATATAAAAGGTCTTGGGATGGCAAATAGTAAGCGATCCCCCACTTTGCGCCCAGAAAATTTTGCATTGAATTCCCACTCATATAAGGTGATTCCTTTGCATTTTACGCTATCTCCATCTGTTAAATGAAAAATATTTTTATACAGGATTTAAAAGAATGACTTTCCTGAACCGAATGCTAAATAAAAGTAGTGAAAATAAAAATATAAAAGGTCTTGGGATGGCAAATAGTAAGCGATCCCCCACTTTGCGCCCAGAAAATTTTGCATTGAATTCCCACTCATATAAGGTGATTCCTTTGCATTTTACGCCATCTCCATCTGTTAAATGAAAAATATTTTTATACAGGAATTAAAAGAATGACTTTCCTGAACCGAATGCTAAAAATAAAAGTAGTGAAAATAAAAAATAAAAAATGGCAAAAAAGGTCCTTGGGATGGCAAATAGTAAAAAGCGATCCCCCACTTTTGCGCCCAGAAAATTTTGCATTGAATTCCCACTCATATAAGGTGATTCCTTTGCATTTTACGCTATCTCCATCTGTTAAATGAAAAAATATTTTTATACAGGAATTAAAAAGAAGACTTTCCTGAACCGAATGCTAAAAAAAAGTGAAAGTGAAAATAAAAATATAAAAGGTCTTGGGATGGCAAATAGTAAGCGATCCCCACTTTGCGCCCAGAAAATTTTGCATTGAATTGAATTCCCACTCATATAAGGTGATTCCTTTGCATTTTACGCTATCTCCATCTGTTAAATGAAAAATATTTTTATACAGGAATTAAAAAAGAAGAGATTTTCCTGAACCCTGAATGCTAAATAAAAGTAGTGAAAATAAAAATATAAAAGGTCTTGGGATGGCAAATAGTAAGCGATCCCCCACTTTGCGCCCAGAAAATTTTGCATTGAATTCCCACTCATATAAGGTGATTCCTTTGCATTTTACGCTATCTCCATCTGTTTTACGCTTTCTCCATAAATGTTGAAAATAAAAAAAAAAGGTTTTTATACAGGATTGAATTCCCCTCATATAAGGTGATTCCTTTGCATTTTACGCTATCTCCATCTGTTAAAAAAAGGTCTTGGGATGGATTCCCCCTTTGATTTTGCATTGAATTCCCACTCATATAAGGTGATTCCTTTGCATTTTCCATCTGTTAAATGAAAAAATTTTTTATACAAATAAAAAAAAGACTTTCCTGAAGAATGCTAAATAAAAAAAAAAAATAAAAAAGGTCTTGGGATGGCAAATAGTAAGCGATCCCCCACTTTGCGCCCAGAAAATTTTGCATTGAATTCCCACTCATATAAGGTGATTCCTTTGCATTTTACGCTATCTCCATCTGTTAAATGAAAAATATTTTTATACAGGAATTAAAAAGAGAATTTTCCTGAACCGAATGCTAAATAAAAAGTAGAAAAAAAAAATATAAAAGGTCTTGGGATGGCAAATAGTAAGCGATCCCCACTTTTGCGCCCAGAAAATTTTGCATTGAATTCCCACTCATATAAGGTGATTCCTTTGCATTTTACGCTATCTCCATCTGTTAAATGAAAAAATTTTTTATACAGGAATTAAAAAGAATGACTTTCCTGAACCGAATGCTAAAAAAAAAAGTAGTGAAAATAAAAATATAAAAGGTCTTGGGATGGCAAATAGTAAGCGATCCCCCACTTTGCGCCCAGAAAATTTTGCATTGAATTCCCACTCATATAAGGTGATTCCTTTGCATTTTACGCTATCTCCATCTGTTAATGAAAAAATTTTTATACAGGAATTAAAAGAATGACTTTCCTGAACCGAATGCTAAATAAAAAAGTAGTGAAAATAAAAATATAAAAGGTCTTGGGATGGCAAATAGTAAGCGATCCCCACTTTGCGCCCAGAAAATTTTGCATTGAATTCCCACTCATATAAGGTGATTCCTTTGCATTTTACGCTATCTCCATCTGTTAAATGAAAAATATTTTTATACAGGAATTAAAAGAGAGACTTTCCTGAACCGAATGCTACATAAAAGTAGTGAAAATAAAAATATAAAAGGTCTTGGGATGGCAAATAGTAAGCGATCCCCAAGAAAATTTTGCATTGAATTCCCCCTCATATAAGGTGATTCCTTTGCATTTTACGCTATCTCCATCTGTTAAATGAAAAATGAAAAAAAATTTTTTATAAATTAAAAAAAGACTTTCCTGAACCGAATGCTACATAAAAGTAGTGAAAATAAAAATATAAAAGGTCTTGGGATGGCAAATAGTAAGCGATACCCCACTTTGCGCCCAGAAAATTTTGCATTGAATTCCCACTCATATAAGGTGATTCCTTTGCATTTTACGCTATCTCCATCTGTTAAATAAAAAAAAAATATTTTTATACAGGAATAAAAAAGAATGACTTTCCTGAACCGAATGCTAAATAAAAGTAGTGAAAATAAAAATATAAAAGGTCTTGGGATGGCAAATAGTAAGCGATCCCCCACTTTCCGCCCAGAAAATTTTGCATTGAATTCCCACTCATATAAGGTGATTCCTTTGCATTTTACGCTATCTCCATCTGTTAAATGAAAATATTTTTATACAGGAAGTAAAAGAATGACTTTCCTGAACCGAATGCTAAACAAAAGTAGTGAAAAAAAAATATAAAAGGTCTTGGGATGGCAAATAGTAAGCGATCCCCCACTTTGCGCCCAGAAAATTTTGCATTGAATTCCCACTCATATAAGGTGATTCCTTTGCATTTTACGCTATCTCCATCTGTTAAATGAAAAATATTTTTTATACAGGAATTAAAAAAGAATGACTTTCCTGAACCGAATGCTAAATAAAAGTAGTGAAAATAAAAATATAAAAGGTCTTGGGATGGCAAATAGTAAGCGATCCCCACTTTGCGCCCAGAAAATTTTGCATTGAATTCCCACTCATATAAGGTGATTCCTTTGCATTTTACGCTATCTCCATCTGTTAAATGAAAAATTTTTATACAGGAATTAAAAGAATTTTTATACAATGCTAAATAAAAAGTAGTGAAAATAAAAATATAAAAGGTCTTGGGATGGCAAATAGTAAGCGAAAGAAAAATTTTGACTCATATAAGGTGATTCCTTTGAATCTCCATCTGTTAAATGAAAAATATTTTTATACAAATTAAAAAAGATTTTCCTGAAAAATGCTAAATAAAAGTAGTGAAAAAAAAATATAAAAGGTTGGGATGGCAAATAGTAAGCGATCCCCACTTTGCGCCCAGAAAATTTTGCATTGAATTCCCACTCATATAAGGTGATTCCTTTGCATTTTACGCTATCTCCATCTGTTAAATGAAAAATATTTTTATACAGGAATTAAAAGAATGACTTTCCTGAACCGAATGCTAAATAAAAGTAGTGAAAATAAAAATATAAAAGGTCTTGGGATGGCAAATAGTAAGCGATCCCCCACTTTGCGCCCAGAAAATTTTGCATTGAATTCCCACTCATATAAGGTGATTCCTTTGCATTTTACGCTATCTCCATCTGTTAAATGAAAAATATTTTTATACAGGAATTAAAGAAATGACTTTCCTTAAACGAATGCTAAATAAAAGTAGTGAAAAAAAAATATAAAAAGGTCTTGGGATGGCAAATAGTAAGCGATCCCCACTTTGCGCCCAGAAAAAATTTTGCATTGAATTCCCACTCATATAAGGTGATTCCTTTGCATTTTACGCTATCTCCATCTGTTAAATGAAAAATATTTTTATACAGGAATTAAAAAGAATGACTTTCCTGAACCGATGCTAAATAAAAGTAGTGAAAATAAAAATATAAAAGGTCTTGGGATGGCAAATAGTAAGCGATCCCCCACTTTGCGCCCAGAAAATTTTGCATTGAATTCCCACTCATATAAGGTGATTCCTTTGCATTTTACGCTATCTCCATCTGTTAAATGAAAAATATTTTTATACAGGAATTAAAAAAGAATGATTTTCCTGAACCGAATGCTAAATAAAAAAGTAAAAAAAAAAAAATATAAAAGGTCTTGGGATGGCAAAATAGTAAGCGATCCCCCACTTTTGCGCCAGAAAATTTTGCATTGAATTCCCACTCATATAAGGTGATTCCCCGCTATCTCCATCTGTTAAATGAAAAATTTTTATACAGGAATTAAATTGACTTTCCTGAACCGAATGCTAAATAAAAGTAGTGATTCTTGGGATTGCAAATTTTACCCCACTTTCTCCAGAAAATTTGCATTAAATCAAAAATATTTTTTATCTCCATCTGTTAAAAAAAATATTTTTATACAGGAATTTCCTGAACCGAATGCTAAATAAAAGTAGTGAAAATAAAAATATAAAAGGTCTTGGGATGGCAAATAGTAAGCGATCCCCCACTTTGCGCCCAGAAAAATTTTGCATTGAATTCCCACTCATATAAGGTGATTCCTTTGCATTTTACGCTATCTCCATCTGTTAAATGAAAAAATTTTTATACAGGAATTAAAAAAATTTTTTAAATAAAACAGGAAAATAAAAATATAAAAAAGGTCTTGGGATGGCAAATATAAGCGATCCCCCACTTTTCCTGAAAACATTGAATTCCCTCATATAAGGTGATTCCTTTGCATTTTACGCTATCTCCATCTGTTAAATGAAAAATAAAAGGAATTAAAAGAAGACTTTCCTGAAAAATGAAAAAAAATATAAAAGGTCTTGGGATGGCAAATAGTAAGCGCGATCCCCACTTTGCGCCCAGAAAATTTTGCATTGAATTCCCACTCATATAAGGTGATTCCTTTGCATTTTACGCTATCTCCATCTGTTAAATGAAAAATATTTTTATACAGGAATTAAAAAAGAATGACTTTCCTGAACCGAATGCTAAATAAAAGTAGTGAAAATAAAAATATAAAAGGTCTTGGGATGGCAAATAGTAAGCGATCCCCACTTTGCGCCCAGAAAATTTTGCATTGAATTCCCACTCATATAAGGTGATTCCTTTGCATTTTACGCTATCTCCATCTGTTAAATGAAAAATATTTTTTATACAGGAATTAAAAGAATGACTTTCCTGAACCGAATGCTAAATAAAAGTAGTGAAAATAAAAATATAAAAGGTCTTGGGATGGCAAATAGTAAGCGATCCCCACTTTGCGCCCAGAAAATTTTGCATTGAATTCCCACTCATATAAGGTGATTCCTTTGCATTTTACGCTATCTCCATCTGTTAAATGAAAAATATTTTTTATACAGGAATTAAAAAAAATTTTTTCCTGAACCGAATGCTAAAAAAAAAAGTGAAAATAAAAATATAAAAGGTCTTGGGATGGCAAAAGTAAGCGATCCCCACTTTGCGCCCAGAAAAATTGAAAAATCATATAAGGTGATTCCTTTGCATTTTACGCTATCTCCATCTGTTAAATGAAAAATATTTTTTTATACAGGAATTAAAAAGAATGACTTTCCTGAACCGAATGCTAAATAAAAGTAGTGAAAATAAAAAATAAAAGGTCTTGGGATGGCAAAAATAGTAAGCGATCCCCCCACTTTGCGAAAATTTTGCATTGAATTCCCACTCATATAAGGTGATTCCTTTGCATTTTACGCTATCTCCATCTGTTAAATGAAAAATATTTTTTATACAGGAATTAAAAAAGAATGATTTTCCTGAACCGAATGCTAAATAAAAGTAGTGAAAATAAAAAATATAAAAGGTCTTGGGATGGCAAATAGTAAGCGATCCCCCACTTTGCGCCCAGAAAATTTTGCATTGAATTCCCACTCATATAAGGTGATTCCTTTGCATTTTTTCCATCTGTTAAATGAAAAATATTTTTATACAGGAATTAAAAGAATCTTTCCTGAATCGAATGTAAATAAAAATGAAAAAAAAAATATAAAAGGTTTTGGCAAATAGTAAGCGAGGAGAAAATTTTGCATTGAAAATAAGGTGATTCCTTTCATTTTGAACTGAAAAAAATGAAAAAATAAAAAGTAGTGAAAAATAAAAATAAAAATATAAAAGGTCTTGGGATGGCAAATAGTAAAAGCTTGGGATCGATCCCACTTTGCGCCCAGAAAAAATTTTGCATTGAATTCCCACTCATATAAGGTGATTCCTTTGCATTTTACGCTATCTCCATCTGTTAAATGAAAAATATTTTTATACAGGAATTAAAAAAGAATGACTTTCCTGAACCGAATGCTAAATAAAAAAGTAGTGAAAATAAAAATATAAAAGGTCTTGGGATGGCAAATAGTAAGCGATCCCCCACTTTGCGCCCAGAAAATTTTTGCATTGAATTCCCACTCATATAAGGTGATTCCTTTGCATTTTACGCTATCTCCATCTGTTAAATGAAAAATATTTTTTTATACAGGAATAAAAAAGAATGACTTTCCTGAACCGAATGCTAAATAAAAGTAGTGAAATAAAAAATAAAAATATAAAAGGTCTTGGGATGGCAAATAGTAAGCGATCCCCACTTTGCGCCCAGAAAATTTTGCATTGAATTCCACTCATATAAGGTGATTCCTTTGCATTTTCATCCATCTGTTAAATAAGGTGATTTTCCTTTGCAGTGAAAATTTAAAAGGTCTTGGGATGGCAAATATCGATCCATCAGAAAATTTTGTTAAATGAAAAATATTCCTTTTTTTTACAGCTATCTCCAATTAAATGAAAAAAATATTTTTTATACAGGAATTGAATTTTCCTGAACCGAATGCTAAATAAAAGTAGTGAAAATAAAAATATAAAAGGTCTTGGGATGGCAAATAGTAAGCGATCCCCCACTTTTTGCCAGAAAATTTTGCATTGAATTCCCACTCATATAAGGTGATTCCTTTGCATTTTACGCTATCTCCATCTGTTAAATGAAAAATATTTTTATACAGGAATTAAAAAAGAATGACTTTCCTGAACCGAATGCTAAATAAAAGTAGTGAAAATAAAAATATAAAAGGTCTTGGGATGGCAAATAGTAAGCGATCCCCCACTTTGCGCCCAGAAAATTTTGCATTGAATTCCCACTCATATAAGGTGATTCCTTTGCATTTTACGCTATCTCCATCTGTTAAATGAAAAATATTTTTATACAGGAATTAAAAAAGAATGATTTTCCTGAACCGAATGCTAAATAAAAGTAGTGAAAAAATAAAATATAAAAGGTCTTGGGATGGCAAATAGTAAGCGATCCCCACTTTGCGCCCAGAAAATTTTGCATTGAATTCCCACTCATATAAGGTGATTCCTTTGCATTTTACGCATTTTATCTCCATCTGTTAAATGAAAAATATTTTTTACAGGAATTAAAAGAATGACTTTCCTGAACCGAATGCTAAATAAAAAAGTGAAAAAAAAATATAAAAGGTCTTGGGATGGCAAATAGCGAACTTTTGCGCCCAGAAAATTTTGCATTGATTCCCACTCATATAAGGTGATTCCTTTGCATTTTACGCTATCTCCATCTGTTAAATGAAAAATATTTTTATACAGGAATTAAAAAATGACTTTCCTGAAAATGCTAAATAAAAAAAGTGAAAATAAAAATATAAAAGGTCTTGGGATGGCAAATAGTAAGCGATCCCCCACTTTGCGCCCAGAAAATTTTGCATTGAATTCCCACTCATATAAGGTGATTCCTTTGCATTTTACGCTATCTCCATCTGTTAAATGAAAAAAATTTTTATACAGGAATTAAAAAGAATGATTTTCCTGAACCGAATGCTAAATAAAAGTAAAAAAAAAATAAAAAATATAAAAGGTCTTGGGATGGCAAATAGTAAGCGATCCCCACTTTGCGCCCAGAGAAAATTTTGCATTGAATTCCCACTCATATAAGGTGATTCCTTTGCATTTTACGCTATCTCCATCTGTTAAATGAAAAATATTTTTATACAGGAATTAAAAGAATGACTTTCCTGAACCGAATGCTAAATAAAAGTAGTGAAAATAAAAATATAAAAGGTCTTGGGATGGCAAATAGTAAGCGATCCCCACTTTGGCCCAGAAAATTTTGCATTGAATTCCCACTCATATAAGGTGATTCCTTTGCATTTTACGCTATCTCCATCTGTTAAATGAAAAATATTTTTATACAGGAATTAAAAAAAAACTTTTTGAATTGAATGCTAAATAAAAGTAGTGAAAATAAAAATATAAAAGGTCTTGGGATGGCAAATAGTAAGCGATCCCCACTTTGCCCAGAAAATTTTGCATTGAATTTCATATAAGGTGATTCCTTTGCATTTTACGCTATCTCCATCTGTTAAATGAAAAATATTTTTTATACAGGAATTAAAAAAAATGATTTTCCTGAACCGAATGCTAAATAAAAGTAGTGAAAAAAAAAAATATAAAAGGTCTTGGGATGGCAAATAGTAAGCGATCCCCCACAGAAAATTTTGCATTGCCCAGAAAATTTTGCATTGAATTCCCACTCATATAAGGTGATTCCTTTGCATTGATTCCTTTGCTAAATAAAAGTAGTGAAAATAAAAATATAAAATTGGCAAATCTATCTCCATCTGTTAAATGAAAAATATTTTTATACAGGAATTACAGGAAAAGAATGATTTTCCTGAACCGAATGCTAAATAAAAGTAGTGAAATAAAAATATAAAAGGTCTTGGGATGGCAAATAGTAAGCGATCCCCACTTTGCGCCCAGAAAATTTTGCATTGAATTCCCACTCATATAAGGTGATTCCTTTGCATTTTACGCTATCTCCATCTGTTAAATGAAAAATTTTTTTTATACAGGAATAAAAAAGAATGACTTTCCTGAACCGAATGCTAAATAAAAGTAGTGAAAATAAAAATATAAAAGGTCTTGGGATGGCAAATAGTAAGCGATCCCCCACTTTGCGCCCAGAAAATTTTGCATTGAATTCCCACTCATATAAGGTGATTCCTTTGCATTTTACGCTATCTCCATCTGTTAAATGAAAAAAATATTTTTATACAGGAATTAAAAAAGAATGACTTTCCTGAACCGAATGCTAAATAAATAAAAGTAGTGAAAATAAAAATATAAAAGGTCTTGGGATGGCAAATAGTAAGCGATCCCCACTTTGCGCCCAGAAAATTTTGCATTGAATTCCCACTCATATAAGGTGATTCCTTTGCATTTTACGCTATCTCCATCTGTTAAATGAAAAATATTTTTATACAGGAATTAAAAGAATGACTTTCCTGAACCGAATGCTAAATAAAAGTAGTGAAAAAAAAAAATATAAAAGGTCTTGGGATGGCAAATAATAAGCGCGATTCCCCCCACTTTGCGCCCAGAAAATTTTGCATTGAATTCCCACTCATATAAGGTGATTCCTTTGCATTTTACGCTATCTCCATCTGTTAAATGAAAAATATTTTTTTATACAGGAATTAAAAGAATGACTTTCCTGAACCGAATGCTAAATAAAAAAGAAAAAAAAATAAAAATATAAAAGGTCTTGGGATGGCAAATAGTAAGCGATCCCCCACTTTGCGCCCAGAAAATTTTGCATTGAATTCCCACTCATATAAGGTGATTCCTTTGCATTTTACGCTATCTCCATCTGTTAAATGAAAAATATTTTTATACAGGAATTAAAAAGAATGACTTTCCTGAACCGAATGCTAAATAAAAGTAGTGAAAATAATAATATAAAAGGTCTTGGGATGGCAAATAGTAAGCGATCCCCCACTTTGCGCCCAGAAAATTTTGCATTGAATTCCCACTCATATAAGGTGATTCCTTTGCATTTTACGCTATCTCCATCTGTTAAATGAAAAAATTTTTATACAGGAATAAAAAGATGATTTTCCTGAACCGAATGCTAAATAAAAGTAGTGAAAATAAAAATATAAAAGGTCTTGGGATGGCAAATAGTAAGCGATCCCCCACTTTGCGCCCAGAAAATTTTGCATTGAATTCCCACTCATATAAGGTGATTCCTTTTAATCTCCATCTGTTAAATGAAAAATATTTTTATACAGGAATTAAAAGAGAGACTTTCCTGAACCGAATGCTACATAAAAGTAGTGAAAATAAAAATATAAAAGGTCTTGGGATGGCAAATAATAAGCGATATCCCACTTTGCGCCTAGAAAATTTTGCATTGAATTCCCACTCATATAAGGTGATTCCTTTGCATTTTACGCTATCTCCATCTGTTAAATGAAAAATATTTTTATACAGGAATTAAAAAAGAATGACTTTCCTGAACCGAATGCTAAATAAAAGTAGTGAAAATAAAAATATAAAAGGTCTTGGGATGGCAAATAGTAAGCGATCCCCCACTTTGCGCCCAGAAAATTTTGCATTGAATTCCCACTCATATAAGGTGATTCCTTTGCATTTTACGCTATCTCCATCTGTTAAATGAAAAATATTTTTATACAGGAATTAAAAAAAGAATGACTTTCCTGAACCGAATGCTAAATAAAAGTAGTGAAAATAAAAAATAAAAATATAAAAGGTCTTGGGATGGCAAATAGTAAGCGATCCCCCACTTTGCGCCCAGAAATATTTTTTTTGCATTGAATTCCCACTCATATAAGGTGATTCCTTTGCATTTTACGCTATCTCCATCTGTTAAATGAAAAATATTTTTATACAGGAATTAAAAAGAATTTTCCTGAACCGAATGCTAAATAAAAGTAGTGAAAATAAAAATATAAAAGGTCTTGGGATGGCAAATAGTAAGCGATCCCCCACTTTGCGCCCAGAAAATTTTGCATTGAATTCCCACTCATATAAGGTGATTCCTTTGCATTTTACGCTATCTCCATCTGTTAAATGAAAAATATTTTTATACAGGAATTAAAAAGAATGACTTTCCTGAACCGAATGCTAAATAAAAGTAAAAAAATAAAAATATAAAAGGTCTTGGGATGGCAAATAGTAAGCGATCCCCCACTTTGCGCCCAGAAAATTTTGCATTGAATTCCCACTCATATAAGGTGATTCCTTTGCATTTTACGCTATCTCCATCTGTTAAATGAAAAATATTTTTATACAGGAATTAAAAGAATGATTTTCCTGAACCGAATGCTAAATAAAAGTAGTGAAAAAAAAAAAATATAAAAGGTCTTGGGATGGCAAATAGTAAGCGATCCCCCCCACTTTGCGCCCAGAAAATTTTGCATTGAATTCCCACTCATATAAGGTGATTCCTTTGCATTTTACGCTATCTCCATCTGTTAAATGAAAAATATTTTTATACAGGAATTAAAAAAAAGAATGACTTTCCTGAACCGAATGCTAAATAAAAGTAGTGAAAATAAAAATATAAAAGGTCTTGGGATGGCAAATAGTAAGCGATCCCCCACTTTGCGCCCAGAAAAATTTTGCATTGAATTCCCACTCATATAAGGTGATTCCTTTGCATTTTACGCTATCTCCATCTGTTAAATGAAAAAATATTTTTATACAGGAATTAAAAAGAATGACTTTCCTGAACCGAATGCTAAATAAAAGTAGTGAAAATAAAAATATAAAAAAGGTCTTGGGATGGCAAATAGTAAGCGATCCCCCACTTTGCGCCCAGAAAATTTTGCATTGAATTCCCACTCATATAAGGTGATTCCTTTGCATTTTACGCTATCTCCATCTGTTAAATGAAAAAAAATTTTTTTATACAGGAATTAAAAAATGACTTTCCTGAACCGAATGCTAAATAAAAGTAGTGAAAATAAAAAAATATAAAAGGTCTTGGGATGGCAAATAGTAAGCGATCCCCACTTTGCGCCCAGAAAAATTTTGAATGAATTCCCACTCATATAAGGTGATTCCTTTGCATTTTACGCTATCTCCATCTGTTAAATGAAAAATATTTTTATACAGGAATTAAAAAAAGAGATTTTCCTGAACCGAATGCTAAAAAAAAAGTAGTGAAAATAAAAATATAAAAGGTCTTGGGATGGCAAATAGTAAGCGATCCCCACTTTGCGCCCAGAAAATTTTGCATTGAATTCCCACTCATATAAGGTGATTCCTTTGCATTTTACGCTATCTCCATCTGTTAAATGAAAAATATTTTTATACAGGAATTAAAAAAGAATGATTTTCCTGAACCGAATGCTAAATAAAAGTAGTGAAAATAAAAAATATAAAAGGTCTTGGGATGGCAAATAGTAAGCGATCCCCCACTTTGCGCCCAGAAAAAAATTTTGATTCATTGAATTCTCCATCTGTTAAATCATTTTTATAAGGTGATTCCGAATTTGCAGTTTTACGCTAAGCGATCTTTCCATTTGTTAAATGTTAAAAAAATATTTTTTATACAGGAATTAAAAAAGAATTTTTCCTGAACCGAATGCTAAATAAAAAAAGTAGTGAAAATAAAATATAAAAGGTCTTGGGATGGCAAATAGTAAGCGATCCCCCCACTTTGCGCCCAGAAAATTTTGCATTGAATTCCCACTCATATAAGGTGATTCCTTTGCATTTTACGCTATCTCCATCTGTTAAATGAAAAATATTTTTATACAGGAATTAAAAAAAAATGACTTTCCTGAACCGAATGCTAAATAAAAGTAGTGAAAATAAAAATATAAAAGGTCTTGGGATGGCAAATAGTAAGCGATCCCCCACTTTGCGCCCAGAAAATTTTGCATTGAATTCCCACTCATATAAGGTGATTCCTTTGCATTTTACGCTATCTCCATCTGTTAAATGAAAAATATTTTATACAGGAATTAAAAAAGAATGACTTTCCTGAACCGAATGCTAAATAAAAGTAGTGAAAATAAAAATATAAAAGGTCTTGGGATGGCAAATAGTAAGCGATCCCCACTTTGCGCCCAGAAAATTTTGCATTGAATTCCCACTCATATAAGGTGATTCCTTTGCATTTTACGCTATCTCCATCTGTTAAATGAAAAATATTTTTATACAGGAATTAAAAAAAGAATGACTTTCCTGAACCGAATGCTAAATAAAAGTAGTGAAAATAAAAATATAAAAGGTCTTGGGATGGCAAATAGTAAGCGATCCCCCACTTTGCGCCCAGAAAATTTTGCATTGAATTCCCACTCATATAAGGTGATTCCTTTGCATTTTACGCTATCTCCATCTGTTAAATGAAAAATATTTTTATACAGGAATTAAAAATTGACTTTCCTGAACCGAATGCTAAATAAAAGTAGTGAAAATAAAAATATAAAAGGTCTTGGGATGGCAAATAGTAAGCGATCCCCCACTTTGCGCCCAGAAAATTTTGCATTGAATTCCCACTCATATAAGGTGATTCCTTTGCATTTTACGCTATCTCCATCTGTTAAATGAAAAATATTTTTTTATACAGGAATTAAAAAGAATGATTTTCCTGAACCGAATGCTAAATAAAAGTAGTGAAAATAAAAAATATAAAAGGTCTTGGGATGGCAAAAATAAAAATAGAAAATTTTGGTCCCACTCATATTGGGATTCCTTTGCATTTTAATCTCCATCTGTTAAATGAAAAATATTTTTATACAGGAATTAAAAGATGACTTTCCTGAACCGAATGCTTTAGTGAAAATAAAAATATAAAAGGTTTTGCAAATAGTAAGCGATCCCCCACTTTGAAAATTTTGCATTGATTCCCACTCATATAAGGTGATTCCTTTGCATTTTACGCTATCTCCATCTGTTAAATGAAAAATTTTTTTATACAGGAATTAAAAAAATGATTTTCCTGAACCGAATGCTAAATAAAAGTAGTGAAAAAAAAAATATAAAAGGTCTTGGGATGGCAAATAGTAAGCGATCCCCACTTTGCGCCCAGAAAATTTTGCATTGAATTCCCACTCATATAAGGTGATTCCTTTGCATTTTACGCTATCTCCATCTGTTAAATGAAAAATATTTTTATACAGGAATAAAAAAGAATGACTTTTCCTGAACCGAATGCTAAAAATAAAAGTAGTGAAAATAAAAATATAAAAGGTCTTGGGATGGCAAATAGTAAGCGATCCCCCACTTTGCGCCCAGAAAATTTTGCGCCCAGAAAATTTTGCATTGAATTCCCACTCATATAAGGTGATTATTTTTTGCATTTTACGCTATCTCCATCTGTTAAATGAAAAATATTTTATACAGGAATTAAAGGATTTTTTGAAAGAATGCTTTCCTGAAAAGGTGAAAATAAAAATATAAAAGGTCTTGGGATGGCAAAAGTAAGCGATCCCCCACTTTGCGCCCAGAAAATTTTGCATTGAATTCCCACTCATATAAGGTGATTCCTTTGCATTTTACGCTATCTCCATCTGTTAAATGAAAAATATTTTTATACAGGAATTAAAAAAGAATGACTTTCCTGAACCGAATGCTAAATAAAAGTAGTGAAAATAAAAATATAAAAGGTCCTGGGATGGCAAATAGTAAGCGATCCCCCACTTTGCGCCCAGAAAATTTTGCATTGAATTCCCACTCATATAAGGTGATTCCTTTGCATTTTACGCTATCTCCATCTGTTAAATGAAAAATATTTTTATACAGGAATTAAAAGAGAGACTTTCCTGAACCGAATGCAAAATAAAAGTAGTGAAAATAAAAATATAAAAGGTCTTGGGATGGCAAATAGTAAGCGATCCCCCACTTTGCGCCCAGAATATTTTGCATTGAATTCCCACTCATATAAGGTGATTCCTTTGCATTTTACGCCATCTCCATCTGTTAAATGAAAAATATTTTTATACAGGAATTAAAAGAATGATTTTCCTGAACCGAATGCTAAATAAAAGTAGTGAAAATAAAAATATAAAAGGTCTTGGGATGGCAAATAGTAAGCGATCCCCCACTTTGCGCCCAGAAAATTTTGCATTGAATTCCCACTCATATAAGGTGATTCCTTTGCATTTTACGCTATCTCCATCTGTTAAATGAAAAATATTTTTATACAGGAATTAAAAGAGAGACTTTCCTGAACCGAATGCTAAATAAAAGTAGTGAAAAAAAAAAAATATAAAAGGTCTTGGGATGGCAAATAGTAAAAGCGATCCCCACTTTGCGCCCAGAAAATTTTGCATTGAATTCCCACTCATATAAGGTGATTCCTTTGCATTTTACGCTATCTCCATCTGTTAAATGAAAAATATTTTTTATACAGGAATTAAAAAAGAATGACTTTCCTGAACCGAATGCTAAATAAAAGTAGTGAAAAAAAAATATAAAAAGGTCTTGGGATGGCAAATAGTAAGCGATCCCCACTTTGCGCCCAGAAAATTTTGCATTGAATTCCCACTCATATAAGGTGATTCCTTTGCATTTTACGCTATCTCCATCTGTTAAATGAAAAATATTTTTATACAGGACTTTGCGCCCAGAAAAAAAAAGAGACTTTCCTGAACCGAATGCTAAATAAAAGTGTGAAAATAAAAATATAAAAGGTCTTGGGATGGCAAATAGTAAGCGATCCCCACTTTGCGCCCAGAAAATTTTGCATTGAATTCCCACTCATATAAGGTGATTCCTTTGCATTTTACGCTATCTCCATCTGTTAAATGAAAAATATTTTTATACAGGAATTAAAAAAATGACTTTTCCTGAACCGAATGCTAAATAAAAGTAGTGAAAAAAAAAAAATATAAAAGGTCTTGGGATGGCAAATAGTAAGCGATCCCGATCCCCACTTTGCGCCCAGAAAATTTTGCATTGAATTCCCACTCATATAAGGTGATTCCTTTGCATTTTACGCTATCTCCATCTGTTAAATGAAAAATATTTTTATACAGGAATAAAAAAAAGAATGACTTTCCTGAACCGAATGCTAAATAAAAGTAGTGAAAATAAAAATATAAAAGGTCTTGGGATGGCAAATAGTAAGCGATCCCCCACTTTGCGCCCAGAAAATTTTGCATTGAATTCCCACTCATATAAGGTGATTCCTTTGCATTTTACGCTATCTCCATCTGTTAAATGAAAAATATTTTTATACAGGAATTAAAAAAGAATGACTTTCCTGAACCGAATGAATGCTAAAAAAAAAAAGTAAAAAATAAAAATATAAAAGGTCTTGGGATGGCAAATAGTAAGCGATCCCCCACTTTGCGCCCAGAAAATTTTGCATTGAATTCCCACTCATATAATATAAGGTGATTCCTTTGCATATTTTTTACGCTATCTCCATCTGTTAAATAAAAAAAAAAAATATTTTTATACAGGAAGAAAAAGAATGACTTTCCTGAACCGAATGCTAAATAAAAAGTGAAAATGTGAAAATAAAATATAAAAATATAAAAGGTCTGGGATGGCAAATAGTAAGCGATCCCCACTTTGCGCCCAGAAAATTTTGCATTGAATTCCCACTCATATAAGGTGATTCCTTTGCATTTTACGCTATCTCCATCTGTTAAATGAAAAATATTTTTATACAGGAATAAAAAAAGAATGTCTTTCCTGAACCGAATGCTAAATAAAAGTAGTGAAAATAAAAATATAAAAGGTCTTGGGATGGCAAATAGTAAGCGATCCCCCACTTTGCGCCCAGAAAATTTTGCATTGAATTCCCACTCATATAAGGTGATTCCTTTGCATTTTACGCTATCTCCATCTGTTAAATGAAAAAAATATTTTTTATACAGGAATAAAAAAGAATGACTTTCCTGAACCGAATGCTAAATAAAAAAAGTGAAAAAAAAAATATAAAAGGTCTTGGGATGGCAAATAGTAAGCGATCCCCCACTTTGCGCCCAGAAAATTTTGCATTGAATTCCCACTCATATAAGGTGATTCCTTTGCATTTTACGCTATCTCCATCTGTTAAATGAAAAATATTTTTATACAGGAATTAAAAGAATGTCTTTCCTGAACCGAATGCAAAATAAAAGTAGTGAAAATAAAAATATAAAAGGTCTTGGGATGGCAAATAGTAAGCGATCCCCCACTTTGCGCCCAGAAAATTTTGCATTGAATTCCCACTCATAGAAAATTGATTCCTTTGCATTTTACGCTATCTCCATCTGTTAAATGAAAAATTTTTTATACAGGAATTAAAAAACGCTTTCCTGAACCGAATGCTAAATAAAAGTAGTGAAAATAAAAATATAAAAGGTCTTGGGGGATGGCAAATAGTAAGCGATCCCCACTTTGCGCCCAGAAAAAAAAAATTCCTTTTTTATACAGGAAAAATTTTTATACAGGAAAAGAATGACTTTCCTGAACCATCTGTTAAATGAATGCTAAATAAAAGTAGTGAAAATAAAAATATAAAAGGTCTTGGGATGGCAAATAGTAAGCGATCCCCCACTTTGCGCCCAGAAAATTTTGCATTGAATTCCCACTCATATAAGGTGATTCCTTTGCATTTTACGCTATCTCCATCTGTTAAATGAAAAATATTTTTATACAGGAATTAAAAAAAGAATGATTTTCCTGAACCGAATGCTAAATAAAAGTAGTGAAAAAAAAAATATAAAAGGTCTTGGGATGGCAAATAGTAAGCGATCCCCCACTTTGCGCCCAGAAAATTTTGCATTGAATTCCCACTCATATAAGGTGATTCCTTTGCATTTTACGCTATCTCCATCTGTTAAATGAAAAATATTTTTATACAGGAATTAAAAGAATGATTTTCCTGAACCGAATGCTAAATAAAAGTAGTGAAAATAAAAATATAAAAGGTCTTGGGATGGCAAATAGTAAGCGATCCCCCACTTTGCGCCCAGAAAATTTTGCATTGAATTCCCACTCATATAAGGTGATTCCTTTGCATTTTACGCTATCTCCATCTGTTAAATGAAAAATATTTTTATACAGGAATTAAAAAAATGAATTTCCTGAACCGAATGCTAAATAAAAGTAGTGAAAATAAAATATAGGTCTTGGGATGGCAAATAGTAAGCGATCCCCCACTTTGCGCCCAGAAAATTTTGCATTGAATTCCCACACTCATATAAGGTGATTCCTTTGCATTTTACGCTATCTCCATCTGTTAAATGAAAAATATTTTTATACAGGAATTAAAAGAATGATTTTCCTGAACCGAATGCTAAATAAAAGTAGTGAAATAAAAAAAATATAAAAGGTCTTGGGATGGCAAAATAAGCGATCCCCCACTTTGCGCCCAGAAAATTTTGCATTGAATTCCCACTCATATAAGGTGATTCCTTTGCATTTTACGCTATCTCCATCTGTTAAAAAAAAAAATATTTTTATACAGGAATTAAAAAAAGAATGACTTTTCCTGAACCGAATGCTAAATAAAAGTAGTGAAAATAAAAATATAAAAGGTCTTGGGATGGCAAATAGTAAGCGATCCCCCACTTTGCGCCCAGAAAATTTTGCATTGAATTCCCACTCATATAAGGTGATTCCTTTGCATTTTACGCTATCTCCATCTGTTAAATGAAAAATATTTTTATACAGGAATTAAAAAGAATGATTTTCCTGAACCGAATGCTAAATAAAAGTAGTGAAAATAAAAATATAAAAGGTCTTGGGATGGCAAAATAGTAAGCGATCCCCCACTTTGCGCCCAGAAAATTTTGCATTGAATTCCCACTCATATAAGGTGATTCCTTTGCATTTTACGCTATCTCCATCTGTTAAATGAAAAATATTTTTTATACAGGGAAAAAAGAATGACTTTCCTGAACCGAATGCTAAATAAAAGTAGTGAAAAAAAAAAAAATATAAAAGGTCTTGGGATGGCAAATAGTAAGCGATATCCCACTTTGCGCCTAGAAAATTTTGCATTGAATTCCCACTCATATAAGGTGATTCCTTTGCATTTTACGCTATCTCCATCTGTTAAATGAAAAATATTTTTATACAGGAAATAAAAGAATGACTTTCCTGAACCGAATGCTAAATAAAAGTAGTGAAAATAAAAATATAAAAGGTCTTGGGATGGCAAATAATAAGCGATCCCCCACTTTGCGCCCAGAAAATTTTGCATTGAATTCCCACTCATATAAGGTGATTCCTTTGCATTTTACGCTATCTCCATCTGTTAAATGAAAAATATTTTTTACAGGAATTATTTTCCTGAAGAATGCTAAAAATAAAAGTAGTGAAAAAAAAATATAAAAGGTCTTGGGATTTCCTAAGCGATCCCCACTTTGCGCCCAGAAAATTTTGCATTGAATTCCCACTCATATAAGGTGATTCCTTTGCATTTTACGCTATCTCCATCTGTTAAATGAAAATATTTTTATACAGGAATTAAAAAAAAGACTTTCCTGAACCGAATGCTAAATAAAAGTAGTGAAAATAAAAAATATAAAAGGTCTTGGGATGGCAAATAGTAAGCGATCCCCACTTTGCGCCCAGAAAATTTTGCATTGAATTCCCACTCATATAAGGTGATTCCTTTGCATTTTACGCTATTCCATCTGTTAAATGAAAAATATTTTTAAAGGAATTAAAAAAATGAATTTTTATAAAAGGTGAAAATAAAAATATAAAAGGTCTTGGGATGGCAAAGAAAGCGATCCCCACTTTCCTGAAAACATTGAATTCCCACTCATATAAAATTCCTTTGCATTTTACGCTATCTCCATCTGTTAAATGAAAAATAAAATAAGGAATTAAAAAAGTCTTTCCTGAACCGAATGCTAAATAAAAGTAGTGAAAATAAAAATATAAAAGGTCTTGGGATGGCAAAATAAGCGATCCCCACTTTGCGCCCAGAAAATTTTGCATTGAATTCCCACTCATATAAGGTGATTCCTTTGCATTTTACGCTATATCGATCTGTTAAATGAAAAATATTTTTATACAGGAATTAAAAGAGTGACTTTCCTGAACCGAATGCTAAATAAAAGTAGTGAAAATAAAAATATAAAAGGTCCTGGGATGGCAAATAGTAAGCGATCCCCCACTTTGCGCCCAGAAAATTTTGCATTGAATTCCCACACATATAAGATTATTCCTTTGCATTTTACGCTATCTCGATCTGTTAAATGAAAAATATTTTTATACAGGATTTAAAAGAGAGATTTTCCTGAACCGAATGCTAAATAAAAGTAGTGAAAATAAAAATATAAAAGGTCTTGGGATGAAAATCCCCAAAAAATATAAAAGGTCCTTTGCATTTTGGGATGTTAATGAAAAAATAATACAGGAATTAAAAAAGAATGATTCCCCTGAACTTTGCTAAAGAAAATTTGAAATAAAAAAATAAAAAGGTCTTGGGATGGCAAATAGTAAGCGATCCCCCACCACTCATATAAGGTGATTCCTTTGCATTTTACGCTATCTCCATCTGTTAAATGAAAAAATATTTTTATACAGGAATTAAAAGAATGACTTTCCTGAACCGAATGCTAAATAAAAGTAGTGAAAATAAAAATATAAAAGGTCTTGGGATGGCAAATAGTAAGCGATCCCCCACTTTGCGCCCAGAAAATTTTGCATTGAATTCCCATTGAATTTCCCACTCATATAAGGTGATTCCTTTGCATTTTACGCTATCTCCATCTGTTAAATGAAAAATATTTTTATACAGGAATTAAAAAAGAATGACTTTCCTGAACCGAATGCTAAATAAAAGTAGTGAAAATAAAAATATAAAAGGTCTTGGGATGGCAAATAGTAAGCGATCCCCCACTTTGCGCCCAGAATATTTGGCATTGAATTCCCAGTCATATAAGGGGATTCCTTTGAATTTTATGCTATGTCGATCTGTTAAATGAAAAATATTTTTATACAGGAATAAAAAGAGAGATTTTCCTAAACCGAATGCTAAATAAAAGTAGTGAAAATAAAAAATATAAAATAAATGGTAGTGAAACTTTGCGCCCAGAAAAAAATATAAAAGGTCCTTTGGGCTATCTCCATCTGTTAAATGAAAAATATTTTTACAGGAATTAAAAAAAATGACTTTCCTGAACCCAAAAATAAAAGTAGAAAAAAAAAAATATAAAAGGTTTGGGATGGCAAATAGTAAAACTTTGCGCCCAGAAAATTTTGCATTGAATTCCCACTCATATAAGGTGATTCCTTTGCATTTTACGCTATCTCCATCTGTTAAATGAAAAATATTTTTATACAGGAATTAAAAAAGAGACTTTCCTGAACCGAATGCTAAATAAAAGTAGTGAAAATAAAAAATATAAAAGGTCTTGGGATGGCAAATAGTAAGCGATCCCCCCCACTTTGCGCCCAGAAAATTTTGCATTGAATTCCCACTCATATAAGGTGATTCCTTTGCATTTTACGCTATCTCCATCTGTTAAATGAAAAAATTTTTATACAGGAATTAAAAGAATGATTTTCCTGAAACGAATGCTAAATAAAAGTAGTGAAAATAAAAATATAAAAGGTCTTGGGATGGCAAATAGTAAGCGATCCCCACTTTGCGCCCAGAAAATTTTGCATTGAATTCCCACTCATATAAGGTGATTCCTTTGCATTTTACGCTATCTCCATCTGTTAAATGAAAAATATTTTTTATACAGGAAGGAAAAAAAGAATGATTTTCCTGAACCGAATGCTAAATAAAAGTAGTGAAAATAAAAATATAAAAGGTCTTGGGATGGCAAATAGTAAGCGATCCCCACTTTGCGCCCAGAAAATTTTGCATTGAATTCCCACTCATATAAGGTGATTCCTTTGCATTTTACGCTATCTCCATCTGTTAAATGAAAATATTTTTATACAGGAATAAAAAATGACTTTCCTGAAGAATGAAATAAAAAGAAATGACTTTCCTGAACCGAATGCTAAATAAAAGTAGTGCTATCTCCAAAATGAAAAAATATAAAAGGTCTTGGGATGAAAATAAAAAATAAAAGTCTTGGGATGGCCCCCACTTTGCGCCCAGAAAATTTTGCATTGAATTCCCACTCATATAAGGTGATTCCTTTGCATTTTACGCTATCTCCATCTGTTAAATGAAAAATATTTTTTATACAGGAATTAAAAAAGAATGACTTTCCTGAACCGAATGCTAAATAAAAGTAGTGAAAATAAAAAAATATAAAAGGTCTTGGGATGGCAAATAGTAAGCGATCCCCCACTTTGCGCCCAGAAAATTTTGCATTGAATTCCCACTCATATAAGGTGATTCCTTTGCATTTTACGCTATCTCCATCTGTTAAATGAAAAATATTTTTATACAGGAATTAAAAGAATGACTTTCCTGAACCGAATGCTAAATAAAAGTAGTGAAAATAAAAATATAAAAAAAGGTCTTGGGATGGCAAATAGTAAGCGATCCCCCACTTTGCGCCCAGAAAATTTTGCATTGAATTCCCACTCATATAAGGTGATTCCTTTGCATTTTACGCTATCTCCATCTGTTAAATGAAAAATATTTTTATACAGGAATTAAAAGAGAGATTTTCCTGAACCTAATGCAAAATAAAAGTAGTGAAAAAAAAAATATAAAAGGTCTTGGGATGGCAAATAAGCGATCCCCACTTTGCGCCCAGAAAATTTTGCATTGAATTCCCACTCATATAAGGTGATTCCTTTGCATTTTACGCTATCTCCATCTGTTAAATGAAAAAATTTTTTTATAAGGAATTAAAGAATGACTTTCCTGAACCGAATGCTAAATAAAAGTAGTGAAAAAAAAAAATATAAAAGGTCTTGGGATGGCAAATAGTAAGCGATCCCCACTTTGCGCCCAGAAAATTTTGCATTGAATTCCCCATATCATATAAGGTGATTCCTTTGCATTTTTTACGCTATCTCCATCTGTTAAATGAAAAATAGGTCTTGGGATGGCAAATTTTTATACAGGAATTAAAAGAATGATTCCTTTGCATTTTTCCTGAACCGAATGCTAAATAAAAGTAGTGAAAATAAAAATATAAAAGGTCTTGGGATGGCAAATAGTAAGCGATCCCCCACTTTGCGCCCAGAAAATTTTGCATTGAATTCCCACTCATATAAGGTGATTCCTTTGCATTTTTTTACGCTATCTCCATCTGTTAAATGAAAAATATTTTTTTATACAGGAATAAAAAAGAATGACTTTCCTGAACCGAATGCTAAATAAAAAAAGTAGTGAAAATAAAAAAATATAAAAGGTCTTGGGATGGCAAATAGTAAGCGATCCCCACTTTGCGCCCAGAAAATTTTGCATTGAATTCCCACTCATATAAGGTGATTCCTTTGCATTTTACGCTATCTCCATCTGTTAAATGAAAAATATTTTTATACAGGAATTAAAAAGAGACTTTCCTGAACCGAATGCTAAATAAAAGTAGTGAAAATAAAAATATAAAAGGTCTTGGGATGGCAAATAGTAAGCGATCCCCCACTTTGCGCCCAGAAAATTTTGCATTGAATTCCCACTCATATAAGGTGATTCCTTTGCATTTTACGCTATCTCCATCTGTTAAATGAAAAAATTTTTATACAGGAATTTAAAAGAATGATTTTCCTGAACCGAATAAATAAATAAAAATAAAAAATAAAAAATAATGGTCTTGGGATGGCAAATAGTAAGCGATCCCCACTTTGCGCCCAGAAAATTTTGCATTGAAAATATAAGGTGATTCCTTTGGCTATCTCCATCTGTTAAATGAAAAATATTTTTATACAGGAATTAAAAAAGAATGATTTTCCTGAACCGAACTTTGTGAAAATAAAAAAGGTTTTGGCAATTGAAGCGATCCCCCTTTGCTCATAAAATTTTGCATTGAATTCCCACTCATATAAGGTGATTCCTTTGCATTTTACGCTATCTCCATCTGTTAAATGAAAAATATTTTTATACAGGAATTAAAAAGAATGACTTTCCTGAACCGAATGCTAAATAAAAGTAGTGAAAATAAAAAAAATATAAAAGGTCTTGGGATGGCAAATAGTAAGCGATCCCCACTTTGCGCCCAGAAAATTTTGCATTGAATTCCCACTCATATAAGGTGATTCCTTTGCATTTTACGCTATCTCCATCTGTTAAATGAAAAATATTTTTATACAGGAATTAAAAAAGAATGACTTTCCTGAACCGAATGCTAAATAAAAGTAGTGAAAATAAAAATATAAAAGGTCTTGGGATGGCAAATAGTAAGCGATCCCCACTTTGCGCCCAGAAAATTTTGCATTGAATTCCCACTCATATAAGGTGATTCCTTTGCATTTTACGCTATCTCCATCTGTTAAATGAAAAATATTTTTATACAGGAATTAAAAAAGAACTTTTCCTGAACCGAATGCTAAATAAAAGTAGTGAAAATAAAAATATAAAAGGTCTTGGGATGGCAAATAGTAAGCGATCCCCACTTTGCGCCCAGAAAAATTTTGCATTGAATTCCCACTCATATAAGGTGATTCCTTTGCATTTTACGCTATCTCCATCTGTTAAATGAAAAATATTTTTATACAGGAATTAAAAAAAGAATGACTTTCCTGAACCGAATGCTAAATAAAAGTAGTGAAAATAAAAATATAAAAGGTCTTGGGATGGCAAATAGTAAGCGATCCCCCACTTTGCGCCCAGAAAATTTTGCATTGAATTCCCACTCATATAAGGTGATTCCTTTGCATTTTACGCTATCTCCATCTGTTAAATGAAAAAATTTTTATACAGGAATTAAAAAATGACTTTCTGAACCTGAACCGAATGCTAAATAAAAGTAGTGAAAATAAAAAATAAAAGGTCTTGGGATGGCAAATAGTAAGCGATCCCCACTTTTGCGCCCAGAAAATTTTGCATTGAATTCCCACTCATATAAGGTGATTCCTTTGCATTTTTTACGCTATCTCCATCTGTTAAATGAAAAATATTTTTATACAGGAATTAAAAAATGATTTTCCTGAACCGAATGCTAAATAAAAGTAGTGAAAATAAAAATATAAAAGGTCTTGGGATGGCAAATAGTAAGCGATCCCCCACTTTGCCCAGAAAATTTTGCATTGAATTCCCACTCATATAAGGTGATTCCTTTGCATTTTACGCTATCTCCATCTGTTAAATGAAAAATATTTTTATACAGGAATTAAAAAAGAATGACTTTCCTGAACCGAATGCTAAATAAAAGTAGTGAAAATAAAAATATAAAAGGTCTTGGGATGGCAAATAGTAAGCGATCCCCCACTTTGCGCCCAGAAAATTTTGCATTGAAACTCATATAAGGTGATTCCTTTGCATTTTACGCTATCTCCATCTGTTAAATGAAAAATATTTTTATACAGGAATTAAAAAGAAGATTTTCCTGAACCGAATGCTAAATAAAAGTAGTGAAAATAAAAATATAAAAGGTCTTGGGATGGCAAATAGTAAGCGATCCCCCACTTTGCGCCCAGAAAATTTTGCATTGAATTCCCACTCATATAAGGTGATTCCTTTGCATTTTACGCTATCTCCATCTGTTAAATGAAAAAAATATTTTTATACAGGAATTAAAAAAGAATGATTTTCCTGAACCGAATGCTAAATAAAAGTAGTGAAAAATAAAAATATAAAAGGTCTTGGGATGGCAAATAGTAAGCGATCCCCACTTTGCGCCCAGAAAATTTTGCATTGAATTCCCACTCATATAAGGTGATTCCTTTGCATTTTACGCTATCTCCATCTGTTTAAATGAATTAAAAAAATATTTTTTATACAGGAATTGGGATGGCAAAAAACTTTGCGAGAAAATTTTGCATTTTCCTGAACCCTTTGAATGTTAAATGAAAAAATAAAAAGACTTTCCTGAACCGAATGAAAAAAAAAGTGAAAAAAATAAAAGGTCTTGGGATGGCAAATAGTAAGCGATCCCCCACTTTGCGCCCAGAAAATTTTGCATTGAATTCCCACTCATATATAAGGTGATTCCTTTGCATTTTACGCTATCTCCATCTGTTAAATGAAAAATATTTTTATACAGGAATTAAAAGAATGATTTTCCTGAACCGAATGCTAAATAAAAGTAGTGAAAATAAAAATATAAAAGGTCTTGGGATGGCAAATAGTAAGCGATCCGCCACTTTGCGCCCAGAAAATTTTGCATTGAATTCCCACTCATATAAGGTGATTCCTTTGCATTTTACGCTATCTCCATCTGTTAAATGAAAAATATTTTTATACAGGAATTAAAAAATGAGATTTTCCTGAACCGAATGCTAAATAAAAGTAGTGAAAATAAAAATATAAAAGGTCTTGGGATGGCAAATAGTAAGCGATCCCCACTTTTGCCCAGAAAATTTTGCATTGAATTCCCACTCATATAAGGTGATTCCTTTGCATTTTACGCTATCTCCATCTGTTAAATGAAAAATATTTTTTTATACAGGAATTAAAAAGAATGATTTTCCTGAACCGAATGCTAAATAAATAAAAAGAAAATAAAAAAATAAAATATAAAAGGTCTTGGGATGGCAAATAGTAAGCATTTTACGATCTCCCCATTTTTTTGCGCTGAACCGAAGCTAAATAAAAATTTTGTCTTGGGATTGCAAATAATTCCCACTCATATAAGGTGATTCCTTTGCATTTTACGCTATCTCCATCTGTTAAATGAAAAATTTTTTTATACAGGAATTAAAAGAATGACTTTCCTGAACCGAATGCTAAATAAAAGTAGTGAAAAAAAAATATAAAAGGTCTTGGGATGGCAAATAGTAAGCGATCCCCACTTTGCGCCCAGAAAATTTTGCATTGAATTCCCACTCATATAAGGTGATTCCTTTGCATTTTACGCTATCTCCATCTGTTAAATGAAAAAAATATTTTTATACAGGAATTAAAAAGAATGACTTTTTCCTGAACCGAATGCTAAATAAAAAAAGTAGTGAAAATAAAAATATAAAAGGTCTTGGGATGGCAAATAGTAAGCGATCCCCACTTTGCGCCCAGAGAAAATTTTGCATTGAATTCCCACTCATATAAGGTGATTCCTTTGCATTTTACGCTATCTCCATCTGTTAAATGAAAAAATATTTTTATACAGGAATTAAAAAGAATGATTTTCCTGAACCGAATGCTAAATAAAAGTAGTGAAAAATAAAAATATAAAAGGTCTTGGGATGGCAAATAGTAAGCGATCCCCGATCCCCACTTTGCGCCCAGAAAATTTTGCATTGAATTCCCACTCATATAAGGTGATTTCTTTGTATTTTACGCTATCTCCATCTGTTAAATGAAAAATATTTTTATACAGGAATTAAAAATGACTTTCCTGAACCGAATGCTAAATAAAAAAGTAGTGAAAAAAAAAAATAAAAGGTCTTGGGATGGCAAATAGTAAGCGATCCCCCACTTTTTGCCCAGAAAATTTTGCATTGAATTCCCACTCATATAAGGTGATTCCTTTGCATTTTACGCTATCTCCATCTGTTAAATGAAAAATATTTTTATACAGGAATAAAAAAAGAATGACTTTCTGAACTGAACCGAATGCTAAATAAAAAAAGAAAATAAAAATATAAAAGGTCTTGGGATGGCAAATAGTAAGCGATCCCCACTTTGCGCCCAGAAAATTTTGCATTGAATTCCCACTCATATAAGGTGATTCCTTTGCATTTTACGCCATCTCCATCTGTTAAATGAAAAAATTTTTATACAGGAATAAAAAAAATGATTTTCCTGAACCGAATGCTAAATAAAAGTAGTGAAAAAAAAAAATAAAAGGTCTTGGGATGGCAAATAGTAAGCGATCCCCCACTTTGCGCCCAGAAAATTTTGCATTGAATTCCCACTCATATAAGGTGATTCCTTTGCATTTTACGCTATCTCCATCTGTTAAATGAAAAAATATTTTTATACAGGAATTAAAAAAATGACTTTCCTGAACCGAATGCTAAATAAAAGTAGTGAAAATAAAAATATAAAAGGTCTTGGGATGGCAAATAGTAAGCGATCCCCCACTTTGCGCCCAGAAAATTTTGCATTGAATTCCCACTCATATAAGGTGATTCCTTTGCATTTTACGCTATCTCCATCTGTTAAATGAAAAATATTTTTATACAGGAATTAAAAAAAATGACTTTCCTGAACCGAATGCTAAATAAAAGTAGTGAAAATAAAAATATAAAAGGTCTGGGATGGCAAAAAGTAAGCGATCCCCCACTTTGCGCCTAGAAAATTTTGCATTGAATTCCCACTCATATAAGGTGATTCCTTTGCATTTTACGCTATCTCCATCTGTTAAATGAAAAATATTTTTATACAGGAATTAAAAAAATGACTTTCCTGAACCGAATGCTAAATAAAAGTAGTGAAAAATAAAAATATAAAAGGTCTTGGGATGGCAAATAGTAAGCGATCCCCCATTTTGCGCCCAGAAAATTTTGCATTGAATTCCCACTCATATAAGGTGATTCCTTTGCATTTTACGCTATCTCCATCTGTTAAATGAAAAAAATATTTTTATACAGGAATTAAAAGAATGACTTTCCTGAACCGAATGCTAAATAAAAGTAGTGAAAAAAAAAATATAAAAGGTCTTGGGATGGCAAATAGTAAGCGATCCCCACTTTGCGCCCAGAAAATTTTGCATTGAATTCCCACTCATATAAGGTGATTCCTTTGCATTTTACGCTATCTCCATCTGTTAAATGAAAAATAAAATATTTTATACAGGAATTAAAAAAGAATGACTTTCCTGAACCGAATAAATAAAAAAAAAAGTAGTGAAAAAAAAAATATAAAAGGTCTTGGGATGGCAAATAGTAAGCGATCCCCACTTTGCGCCCAGAAAATTTTGCATTGAATTCCCACTCATATAAGGTGATTCCTTTGCATTTTACGCTATCTCCATCTGTTAAATGAAAAATATTTTTTTTATACAGGAATTAAAAGAATGACTTTCCTGAACCGAATGCTAAATAAAAGTAGTGAAAATAAAAATATAAAAGGTCTTGGGATGGCAAATAGTAAGCGATCCCCACTTTGCGCCCAGAAAATTTTGCATTGAATTCCCACTCATATAAGGTGATTCCTTTGCATTTTACGCTATCTCCATCTGTTAAATGAAAAATATTTTTATACAGGAATTAAAAAAGAATGATTTTCCTGAACCGAATGCTAAATAAAAGTAGTGAAATAAAAAAATATAAAAGGTCTTGGGATGGCAAATAGTAAGCGATCCCCCACTTTGCGCCCAGAAAATTTTGCATTGAATTCCCACTCATATAAGGTGATTCCTTTGCATTTTACGCTATCTCCATCTGTTAAATGAAAAATATTTTTATACAGGAATTAAAAAAAGAATGATTTTCCTGAACCGAATGCTAAATAAAAGTAGTGAAAATAAAAATATAAAAGGTCTTGGGATGGCAAATAGTAAGCGATCCCCCACTTTGCGCCCAGAAAATTTTGCATTGAATTCCCACTCATATAAGGTGATTCCTTTGCATTTTACGCTATCTCCATCTGTTAAATGAAAAATATTTTTATACAGGAATTAAAAAAGAATTTTTTCCTGAACCGAATGCTAAATAAAAGTAGTGAAAATAAAAATATAAAAGGTCTTGGGATGGCAAATAGTAAGCGATCCCCACTTTGCGCCCAGAAAATTTTGCATTGAATTCCCACTCATATAAGGTGATTCCTTTGCATTTTACGCTATCTCCATCTGTTAAATGAAAAATATTTTTTATACAGGAATTAAAAAGAATTTTTCCTGAACCGAATGCTAAATAAAAGTAGTGAAAATAAAAATATAAAAGGTCTTGGGATGGCAAATAGTAAGCGATCCCCCCACTTTTGCG
The DNA here is from genome assembly GCA_903632075.3 of Acanthosepion pharaonis. Classification (NCBI taxonomy): domain Eukaryota; kingdom Metazoa; phylum Mollusca; class Cephalopoda; order Sepiida; family Sepiidae; genus Acanthosepion; species Acanthosepion pharaonis. Next base: position 2,240,738 of record CAHIKZ030000181.1, read on the forward strand.
CCCAGAAAATTTTGCATTGAATTCCTACTCATATAAGGTGATTCCTTTGCATTTTACGCTATCTCCATCTGTTAAATGAAAAATATTTTTATACAGGAATAAAAAGAGAGACTTTCCTGAACCGAATGCTAAATAAAAGTAGTGAAAATAAAAATATAAAAGGTCTTGGGATGGCAAATAGTAAGCGATCCCCCACTTTGCGCCCAGAAAATTTTGCATTGAATTCCCACTCATATAAGGTGATTCCTTTGCATTTTACGCTATCTCCATCTGTTAAATGAAAAATATTTTTATACAGGAATTAAAAAGAATGACTTTTTCCTGAACCGAATGCTAAATAAAAGTAGTGAAAATAAAAATATAAAAGGTCTTGGGATGGCAAAATAGTAAGCGATCCCCCCACTTTGCGCCCAGAAAATTTTGCATTGAATTCCCACTCATATAAGGTGATTCCTTTGCATTTTACGCTATCTCCATCTGTTAAATGAAAAAATTTTTTTTAAAAAGAATGACTTTCCTGGAATGCTAAATAAAAGTAGTGAAAATAAAAATATAAAAGGTCTTGGGATGGCAAAAATGATCCCCCACTTTGCACCCGATCCCCACTTTGCGCCCAGAAAATTTTGCATTGAATTCCCACTCATATAAGGTGATTCCTTTGCATTTTTACGCTATCTCCATCTGTTAAATGAAAAATTTTTTATACAGGAATTAAAAAATGACTTTCCTGAACCGAATGCTAAATAAAAGTAGTGAAAATAAAAATATAAAAGGTCTTGGGATGGCAAATAGTAAGCGATCCCCACTTTGCGCCCAGAAAATTTTGCATTGAATTCCCACTCATATAAGGTGATTCCTTTGCATTTTACGCTATCTCCATCTGTTAAATGAAAAATATTTTTTTTATACAGGAATTAAAAAAAAAAGAATGACTTTCCTGAACCGAAATGCTAAAAATAAAAGTAGTGAAAAAAAAAATAAAAGGTCTTGGGATGGCAAATAGTAAGCGATCCCCCACTTTGCGCCCAGAAAATTTTGCATTGAATTCCCACTCATATAAGGTGATTCCTTTGCATTTTACGCTATCTCCATCTGTTAAATGAAAAATATTTTTATACAGGAATAAAAAAAGAATGACTTTCCTGAACCGAATGCTAAATAAAAGTAGTGAAAATAAAAATATAAAAGGTCTTGGGATGGCAAATAGTAAGCGATCCCCCACTTTGCGCCCAGAAAATTTTGCATTGAATTCCCACTCATATAAGGTGATTCCTCTGCATTTTACGACATCTCCATCTGTTAAATGAAAAAATTTTTTATACAGGAATTAAAAGAATGACTTTCCTGAACCGAATGCTAAATAAAAGTAGTGAAAATTAAAATATAAAAGGTCTTGGGATGGCAAATAGTAAGCGATCCCCACTTTGCCCAGAAAATTTTGCATTGAATTCCCACTCATATAAGGTGATTCCTTTGCATTTTACGCTATCTCCATCTGTTAAATGAAAAATATTTTTATACAGGAATTAAAAAGAATGACTTTCCTGAACCGAATGCTAAATAAAAGTAGTGAAAATAAAAAATATAAAAGGTCCTGGGATGGCAAATAGTAAGCGATCCCCCACTTTGCGCCCAGAAAATTTTGCATTGAATTCCCACTCATATAAGGTGATTCTTTTGCATTTTACGCTATCTCCATCTGTTAAATGAAAAATATTTTTATACAGGATTAAAAAGAATGATTTTCCTGAACCGAATGCTAAATAAAAGTAGTGAAAATAAAAAATATAAAAGGTCTTGGGATGGCAAATAGTAAGCGATCCCCACTTTCCGCCCAGAAAATTTTGCATTGAATTCCCACTCATATAAGGTGATTCCTTTGCATTTTACGCTATCTCCATCTGTTAAATGAAAATATTTTTATACAGGAATTAAAAGAATGACTTTCCTGAACCGAATGCTAAACAAAAGTAGTGAAAATAAAAATATAAAAGGTCTTGGGATGGCAAATAGTAAGCGATCCCCCACTTTGCGCCCAGAAAATTTTGCATTGAATTCCCACTCATATAAGGTGATTCCTTTGCATTTTACGCCATCTCCATCTGTTAAATGAAAAATATTTTTATACAGGAATTAAAAGAATGACTTTCCTGAACCGAATGCTAAATAAAAGTAGTGAAAATAAAAATATAAAAGGTCTTGGGAAAAAAAAATATAAAAGGATGACTTTCCTGAACCCTAAATAAAAGTAGTGAAAATAAAAATAAAACGGGTCTTGGGATCTTGGGATGGCAAATATATAAGGTGATTCCTTTGATCCCCTGTTAAATGAAAAATATTTTTATACAGGAATTTGACTTTCCTGAACCGAATGCTAAATAAAAAGTGAAAATAAAAATATTCTTGGGATTGCGATTCCCCACTTTGCGCCCAGAAAATTTTGCATTGAATTCCCACTCATATAAAGTGATTCCTTTGCATTTTACGCTATCTCCATCTGTTAAATGAAAAATATTTTTATACAGGAATTAAAAAAGAATGACTTTCCTGAACCGAATGCTAAATAAAAGTAGTGAAAATAAAAATATAAAAGGTCTTGGGATGGCAAATAGTAAGCGATCCCCCACTTTGCGCCCCCAGAAAATTTTGCATTGAATTTTGATTCCTTTGAATTTTACGCCATATCCATCTGATTAAATGAAAAATTTTTTATACATCTCCATCTGTTAAATGTAAAATAAAATATAAAAGGTCTTGGGATGGCAAAAAAGCGATCCCCTTTCCTGAAAAAAATGCATTAAATAAAAGATTCCTTTGCAATCTCCAAAATGAAAAAAATACAGGAATTAAAAGAATGACTTTCCTGAAAGAATGTCTAAATAAAATGAAAATAAAAAATAAAAAGGTCTTGGGATGGCAAATAGTAAGCGATCCCACTTTGCGCCCAGAAAATTTTGCATTGAATTCCCACTCATATATAAGGTGATTCCTTTGCATTTTACGCTATCTCCATCTGTTAAATGAAAAATATTTTTATACAGGATGGCAAAAAAAGAATGACTTTCCTGAACCGAATGCTAAAATAAAAAGTAGTGAAAAAAAAAAAATATAAAAGGTCTTGGGATGGCAAATAGTAAGCGATCCCCACTTTGCGCCCAGAAAATTTTGCATTGAATTCCCACTCATATAAGGTGATTCCTTTGCATTTTACGCTATCTCCATCTGTTAAATGAAAAATATTTTTATACAGGAATTAAAAGAATGACTTTCCTGAACCGAATGCTAAATAAAAGTAGTGAAAATAAAAATATAAAAGGTCTTGGGATGGCAAATAGTAAGCGATCCCCCACTTTGCGCCCAGAATATTTTGCATTGAATTCCCACTCATATAAGGTGATTCCTTTGCATTTTACGCTATCTCCATCTGTTAAATGAAAAAATATTTTTATACAGGAATTAAAAAAATGACTTTCCTGAACCGAATGCTAAATAAAAGTAGTGAAAATAAAAATATAAAAGGTCTTGGGTTGGCAAATAGTAAGCGATCCCCACTTTGCGCCCAGAAAATTTTGCATTGAATTCCCACTCATATAAGGTGATTCCTTTGCATTTTACGCTATCTCCATCTGTTAAATGAAAAAAATTTTTTATACAGGAATTAAAAAAGAGACTTTCCTGAACCGAATGCTAAATAAAAGTAGTGAAAATAAAAATATAAAAGGTCTTGGGATGGCAAATAGTAAGCGATCCCCCACTTTTTGCGCCCAGAAAATTTTTTGCATTGAATTCCCACTCATATAAGGTGATTCCTTTGCATTTTACGCTATCTCCATCTGTTAAATGAAAAATATTTTTATACAGGAATTAAAAATGACTTTCCTGAACCGAATGCTAAATAAAAGTAGTGAAAATAAAAAATAAAAGGTCTTGGGATGGCAAATAGTAAGCGATCCCCACTTTGCGCCCAGAAAATTTTGCATTGAATTCCCACTCATATAAGGTGATTCCTTTGCATTTTACGCTATCTCCATCTGTTAAATGAAAAATATTTTTATACAGGAATTAAAAAGAATGACTTTCCTGAACCGAATGCTAAATAAAAGTAGTGAAAATAAAAAAATATAAAAGGTCTTGGGATGGCAAATAGTAAGCGATCCCCACTTTGCGCCCAGAAAATTTTGCATTGAATTCCCACTCATATAAGGTGATTCCTTTGCATTTTACGCTATCTCCATCTGTTAAATGAAAATATTTTTATACAGGAATTAAAAGAATTTTTCCTGAACCGAATGCTAAATAAAAGTAGTGAAAATAAAAAAATATAAAAGGTCTTGGGATGGCAAATAGTAAGCGATCCCCACTTTGCGCCCAGAAAAATTTTGCATTGAATTCCCTCATATAAGGTGATTCCTTTGCATTTTACGCTATCTCCATCTGTTAAATGAAAAATATTTTTATACAGGAATTAAAAAAGAATGACTTTCCTGAACCGAATGCTAAATAAAAGTAGTGAAAATAAAAAATATAAAAGGTCTTGGGATGGCAAATAGTAAGCGATCCCCACTTTTGCGCCCAGAAAATTTTGCATTGAATTCCCACTCATATAAGGTGATTCCTTTGCATTTTACGCTATCTCCATCTGTTAAATGAAAAATATTTTTATACAGGAATTAAAAAGAATGATTTTCCTGAACCGAATGCTAAATAAAAGTAGTGAAAATAAAAATATAAAAGGTCTTGGGATGGCAAATAGTAAGCGATCCCCACTTTGCGCCCAGAAAATTTTGCATTGAATTCCCACTCATATAAGGTGATTCCTTTGCATTTTACGCTATCTCCATCTGTTAAAATATACAGGAATTAAAAAATACTTTTTTGCTAAACAGTAGCGAAAATAAAATATTAAAGAAAAATTGAATTCCCACTCATATAAGGTTTCCATTTTGAATCTCCATCTGTTAAAATTTTTTTATACAAATTAAAAAAAGACTTTCCTGAACCGAATGCTAAATAAAAGTAGTGAAAATAAAAATAAAAGGTCTTGGGATGGCAAATAGTAAGCGATCCCCACTTTGCGCCCAGAAAATTTTGCATTGAATTCCCACTCATATAAGGTGATTCCTTTGCATTTTACGCTATCTCCATCTGTTAAATGAAAAAATTTTATACAGGAATTAAAAAAAGAATGATTTTCCTGAACCGAATGCTAAATAAAAGTAGTGAAAATAAAAATATAAAAGGTCTTGGGATGGCAAATAGTAAGCGATCCCCCACTTTGCGCCCAGAAAATTTTGCATTGAATTCCCACTCATATAAGGTGATTCCTTTGCATTTTACGCTATCTCCATCTGTTAAATGAAAAATATTTTTATACAGGAATTAAAAGAATGACTTTCCTGAACCGAATGCTAAATAAAAGTAGTGAAAATAAAAAAATATAAAAGGTCTTGGGATGGCAAATAGTAAGCGATCCCCACTTTGCGCCCAGAAAATTTTGCATTGAATTCCCACTCATATAAGGTGATTTCCTTTGCATTTTACGCTATCTCCATCTGTTAAATGAAAAATATTTTTTTATACAGGAATTAAAAAGAATGACTTTCCTGAACCGAATGCTAAATAAAAGTAGTGAAAATAAAAATATAAAAGGTCTTGGGATGGCAAATAGTAAGCGATCCCCACTTTGCGCCCTGTTAAAGAAAAAATTTTGCATTGAATTCCCACTCATATAAGGTGATTCCTTTGCATTTTACGCTATCTCCATCTGTTAAATGAAAAATATTTTTATACAGGAATTAAAAGAATTGACTTTCCTGAACCGAATGCTAAATAAAAGTAGTGAAAATAAAAATATAAAAAGGTCTTGGGATGGCAAATAGTAAGCGATCCCCCACTTTGCGCCCAGAAAATTTTGCATTGAATTCCCACTCATATAAGGTGATTCCTTTGCATTTTACGCTATCTCCATCTGTTAAATGAAAAATATTTTTATACAGGAATTAAAAGAATGACTTTCCTGAACCGAATGCTAAATAAAAGTAGTGAAAATAAAAAAATATAAAAGGTCTTGGGATGGCAAATAGTAAGCGATCCCCACTTTGCGCCCAGAAAATTTTGCATTGAATTCCCACTCATATAAGGTGATTCCTTTGCATTTTACGCTATCTCCATCTGTTAAATGAAAAATATTTTTATACAGGAATTAAAAAAGAATGACTTTCCTGAACCGAATGCTAAATAAAAAGTAGTGAAAATAAAAATATAAAAGGTCTTGGGATGGCAAATAGTAAGCGATCCCCCACTTTGCGCCCAGAAAATTTTGCATTGAATTCCCACTCATATAAGGTGATTCCTTTGCATTTTACGCTATCTCCATCTGTTAAATGAAAAATATTTTTATACAGGAATTAAAAGAATGACTTTCCTGAACCGAATGCTAAATAAAAGTAGTGAAAATAAAAATATAAAAGGTCTTGGGATGGCAAATAGTAAGCGATCCCCCACTTTGCGCCCAGAAAATTTTGCATTGAATTCCCACTCATATAAGGTGATTCCTTTGCATTTTACGCTATCTCCATCTGTTAAATGAAAAAATTTTTTTATACAGGAATTAAAAAAGAATGATTTTCCTGAACCGAATGCTAAATAAAAGTAGTGAAAATAAAAATATAAAAGGTCTTGGGATGGCAAATAGTAAGCGATATCCCACTTTGCGCCCAGAAAATTTTGCATTGAATTCCCACTCATATAAGGTGATTCCTTTGCATTTTACGCTATCTCCATCTGTTAAATGAAAAATATTTTTATACAGGGAAAAAAAGAATGACTTTCCTGAACCGAATGCTAAATAAAAAGTGAAAAAAAAATATAAAAAGGTCTTGGGATGGCAAAATTAAGCGATCCCACTTTTGCGCCAGAAAAAATTTTGCATTGAAACTCATATAAGGTGATTCCTTTGCATTTTACGATCTCCATCTGTTAAATGATTTTTATACAGGAATTAAAAAAATGACTTTCCTGAACCGAATGCTAAATAAAAGTAGTGAAAATAAAAATATAAAAGGTCTTGGGATGGCAAATAGTAAGCGATCCCCCACTTTGCGCCCAGAAAATTTTGCATTGAATTCCCACTCATATAAGGTGATTCCTTTGCATTTTACGCTATCTCCATCTGTTAAATGAAAAATATTTTTATACAGGAATTAAAAAAGAATGACTTTCCTGAACCGAATGCTAAATAAAAGTAGTGAAAATAAAAATATAAAAGGTCTTGGGATGGCAAATAGTAAGCGATCCCCCCTTTGCGCCCAGAAAATTTTGCATTGAATTCCCACTCATAAAATTTTGCATTTTGAAATCTCCATCTGTTAAATGAAAAATATTTTTATGAATTTCCTTTTTGAATGCTAAATTTACGAAAATAAAATATAAAATCTTGGGATCCATCCACTTTAAATGAAAATATATTTTATATCTCCATCTGTTAAATGAAAATTATTTTTATACAGGAAAAAGAATGATTTTCCTGAACCGAATGCTAAATAAAAGTAGTTAAAATAAAAATATAAAAGGTCTTGGGATGGCAAATAGTAAGCGATCCCCCACTTTGCGCCCAGAAAATTTTGCATTGAATTCCCACTCACATAAGGTGATTCCTTTACATTTTACGCTTTCTAGATCTGTTAAATGAAAAATATTTTTTTATACAGGAATTAAAAAGAATGAGATTTTCCTGAACCGAATGCTAAATAAAAGTAGTGAAAATAAAAATATAAAAGGTCTTGGGATGGCAAATAGTAAGCGATCCCCACTTTGCGCCCAGAAAATTTTGCATTGAATTCCCACTCATATAAGGTGATTCCTTTGCATTTTACGCTATCTCCATCTGTTAAATGAAAAATATTTTTATACAGGAATTAAAAAAGAATGACTTTCCTGAACCGAATGCTAAATAAAAGTAGTGAAATAAAAAATATAAAAGGTCTTGGGATGGCAAATAGTAAGCGATCCCCCACTTTGCCCCCAGGAAATTTTGCATTGAATTCCCACTCATATAAGGTGATTCCTTTGCATTTTACGCTATCTCCATCTGTTAAATGAAAAATATTTTTATACAGGAATTAAAAGAATGACTTTCCTGAACCGAATGCTAAATAAAAGTAGTGAAAAAAAAAAATATAAAAGGTCTTGGGATGGCAAATAGTAAGCGATCCCCCACTTTGCGCTTAGAAAAATTTTGCATTGAATTCCCACTCATATAAGGTGATTCCTTTGCATTTTACGCTATCTCCATCTGTTAAATGAAAAATATTTTTACAGGAATTAAAAGAATGACTTTCCTGAACCGAATGCTAAATAAAAGTAGTGAAAATAAAAAATATAAAAGGTCTTGGGATGGCAAATAGTAAGCGATCCCCACTTTGCGCCCAGAAAATTTTGCATTGAATTCCCACTCATATAAGGTGATTCCTTTGCATTTTACGCTATCTCCATCTGTTAAATGAAAAATATTTTTATACAGGAATTAAAAAAGAATGACTTTCCTGAACCGAATGCTAAATAAAAGTAGTGAAAATAAAAATATAAAAAAAGGTCTTGGGATGGCTATCTCCATCTGTTAAAATATTTTTTAAGCGATGACTTTCCCCACTAAATTTGAAAATAAAAGAAAATTTGGCAAATTGAATTCCCAGAAAATTTTGCATTGAATTCCCACTCATATAAGGTGATTCCTTTGCATTTTACGCTATCTCCATCTGTTAAATGAAAAATATTTTTATACAGGAATTAAAAGAATGATTTTCCTGAACCGAATGCTAAATAAAAGTAGTGAAAATAAAAATATAAAAGGTCTTGGGATGGCAAATAGTAAGCGATCCCCACTTTGCGCCCAGAAGAAAATTTTGCATTGAATTCCCACTCATATAAGGTGATTCCTTTGCATTTTACGCTATCTCCATCTGTTAAATGAAAAATATTTTTATACAGGAATTAAAAAAGAATGATTTTCCTGAACCGAATGCTAAATAAAAGTAGTGAAAATAAAAATATAAAAGGTCTTGGGATGGCAAATAGTAAGCGATCCCCCACTTTGCGCCCAGAAAATTTTGCATTGAATTCCCACTCATATAAGGTGATTCCTTTGCATTTTACGCTATCTCCATCTGTTAAATGAAAAAATTTTTTTATACAGGAATTAAAAGAATGATTTTCCTGAACCGAATGCTAAATAAAAGTAGTGAAAATAAAAAAATATAAAAGGTCTTGGGGGATGGCAAATAGTAAGCGATCCCCACTTTGCGCCCAGAAAATTTTGCATTGAATTCCCACTCATATAAGGTGATTCCTTTGCATTTTACGCTATCTCCATCTGTTAAATGAAAATATTTTTTACAGGAATTACAGGAAAAAGAATGACTTTCCTGAACCGAATGCTAAATAAAAGTAGTGAAAATAAAAATATAAAAGGTCTTGGGATGGCAAATAGTAAGCGATCCCCCTTTTTGCCCAGAAAATTTTGCATTGAATTCCCACTCATATAAGGTGATTCCTTTGCATTTTACGCTATCTCCATCTGTTAAATGAAAATATTTTTTATACAGGAATTAAAAGAGAGACTTTCCTGAACCGAATGCTAAATAAAAGTAGTGAAAATAAAAATATAAAAGGTCTTGGGATGGCAAATAGTAAGCGATATCCCACTTTGCGCCCAGAAAATTTTGCATTGAATTTCCCATATAAGGTGATTCCTTTGCATTTTACGCTATCTCCATCTGTTAAATGAAAAATTTTTATACAGGAATTAAAAGAAGACTTTCCTGAACCGAATGCTAAATAAAAGTAGTGAAAATAAAAATATAAAAGGTCTTAGGATGGCAAATAGTAAGCGATCCCCCACTTTGCGCCCAGAAAATTTTGCATTGAATTCCCACTCATATAAGTTGATACCATTGCATTTTACGCTATCTCCATCTGTTAAATGAAAAATATTTTTAGACAGGAATTAAAAGAATGACTTTCCTGAACCGAATGCTAAATAAAAGTAGTGAAAATAAAAATATAAAAGGTCTTGGGATGGCAAATAGTAAGCGATCCCCCACTTTGCGCCCAGAAAATTTTGCATTGAATTCCCACTCATATAAGGTGATTCCTTTGCATTTTACGCTATCTCCATCTGTTAAATGAAAATATTTTTTATACAGGAATTAAAAGAAGAGATTTTCCTGAACCGAATGCTAAATAAAAGTAGTGAAAATAAAAATATAAAAGGTCTTGGGATGGCAAATAGTAAGCGATCCCCCACTTTGCGCCCAGAAAATTTTGCATTGAATTCCCACTCATATAAGGTGATTCCTTTGCATTTTTTACGCTATCTCCATCTGTTAAATGAAAAAATACAGGAAAAAAATTTTTGCTAAATAAAAGTAGTGAAAATAAAAATTAAAAGGTCTTGGGAAAATATAAAAGGAAAATTTTCATTGAACCATATAAGGTGATGCTCCATCTGTTAAATGAAAAAATATTTTTATACAGGAATTAAAAGAGATGACTTTCCTGAACCGAATGCTAGAATAAAAAAATGAAAATAAAAATATAAAAAAGGTCTTGGGATGGAAAATAAAAATATAAAAGGTCTTGGGATCCAAACTTTGCCCCACCAGAAAATTTTGCATTGAATTCCCACTCATATAAGGTGATTCCTTTGCATTTTACGCCATCTCCATCTGTTAAATGAAAAATATTTTTCATACAGGAATTAAAAGAATGACTTTCCTGAACCGAATGCTAAATAAAAGTAGTGAAAATAAAAATATAAAAGGTCTTGGGATGGCAAATAGTAAGCGATCCCCCACTTTGCGCCCAGAAAATTTTGCATTGAATTCCCACTCATATAAGGTGATTCCTTTGCATTTTACGCTATCTCCATCTGTTAAATGAAAAATATTTTTATACAGGAATTAAGAATGACTTTCCTGAACCGAATGCTAAATAAAAGTAGTGAAAATAGAAATATAAAAGGTCCTGGGATGGCAAATAGTAAGCGATCCCCACTTTGCGCCCAGAAAATTTTGCATTGAATTCCCACTCATATAAGGTGATTCCTTTGCATTTTACGCTATCTCCATCTGTTAAATGAAAAAATTTTTATACAGGAATTAAAAGAGAGATTTTCCTGAACCGAATGCTAAATAAAAGTAGTGAAAATAAAAATATAAAAGGTCTTGGGATGGCAAATAGTAAGCGATCCCCCACTTTGCGCCCAGAAAATTTTGCATTGAATTCCCACTCATATAAGGTGATTCCTTTGCATTTTACGCTATCTCCATCTGTTAAATGAAAAATATTTTTATACAGGAATTAAAAGAAAGATTTTCCTGAACCGAATGCTAAATAAAAGTAGTGAAAATAAAAATATAAAACGTCCTGGGATGGCAAATAGTAAGCGATCCCCCTTTTTGCGCCCAGAAAATTTTGCATTGAATTCCCACTCATATAAGGTGATTCCTTTGCATTTTACGCTATCTCCATCTGTTAAATGAAAAATATTTTTATACAGGAATTAAAAGAATGACTTTCCTGAACCGAATGCTAAATAAAAGTAGTGAAAATAAAAATATAAAAGGTCTTGGGATGGCAAATAGTAAGCGATCCCCCACTTTGCGCACAGAAAATTTTGCATTGAATTCCCACTCATATAAGGTGATTCCTTTGCATTTTACGCTATCTCCATCTGTTAAATGAAAAATATTTTTATACAGGAATTAAAAAAAATGACTTTCCTGAACCGAATGCTAAATAAAAGTAGTGAAAATAAAAATATAAAAAAGGTCTTGGGATGGCAAATAGTAAGCGATCCCCACTTTGCGCCCAGAAAATTTTGCATTGAATTCCCACTCATATAAGGTGATTCCTTTGCATTTTACGCTATCTCCATCTGTTAAATGAAAAAAATATTTTTATACAGGAATTAAAAGAAGAGACTTTCCTGAACCGAATGCTAAATAAAAGTAGTGAAAATAAAAATATAAAAGGTCTTGGGATGGCAAATAGTAAGCGATCCCCACTTTGCGCCCAGAAAATTTTGCATTGAATTCCCACTCATATAAGGTGATTCCTTTGCATTTTACGCTATCTCCATCTGTTAAATGAAAAATATTTTTATACAGGAATTAAAAAAGAATGACTTTCCTGAACCGAATGCTAAATAAAAGTAGTGAAAAAAAAAAATATAAAAGGTCTTGGGATGGCAAATAGTAAGCGATCCCCCACTTTGCGCCCAGAAAATTTTGCATTGAATTCCCACTCATATAAGGTGATTCCTTTGCATTTACGTGATTCCATCTGTTAAATGAAAAATATTTTTATACAGGAATTAAAAGAATCTTTCTGAACCGAATGCTAAATAAAAATGAAAATAAAAATATTTTGGGATGGCAAATAGGAACTTTGCGCCCAGAAAAGCATTGAATTCCCACTCATATAAGGTGATTCCTTTGCATTTTACGCTATCTCCATCTGTTAAATGAAAAATATTTTTATACAGGAATAAAAGTAGTGAAAATGAAAAAATATAAATAAAAGTAGTGAAAATAAAAATATAAAAGGTCTTGGGAAAATAGTAAGCGATCCCCACTTAAGGTGATTCCTTTGCATTTTACGCTATCTCCATCTGTTAAAGAAAATTTTTGCATTGAATTCCCACGAATCATATAAAAGGTGATTCCTTTGCATTTTACGAAAATTTTATCTCCATCTGTTAAATGAAAAATATTTTTATACAGGAATTAAAAGAATGATTTTCCTGAACCGAATGCTAAATAAAAAGTAGTGAAAATAAAAAAATATAAAAGGTCTTGGGATGGCAAATAGTAAGCGATCCCCACTTTGCGCCCAGAAAATTTTGCATTGAATTCCCACTCATATAAGGTGATTCCTTTGCATTTTACGCTATCTCCATCTGTTAAATGAAAAATATTTTTTATACAGGAATTAAAAGAATGACTTTCCTGAACCGAATGCTAAATAAAAGTAGTGAAAATAAAAATATAAAAGGTCTTGGGATGGCAAATAGTAAGCGATCCCCACTTTGCGCCCAGAAAATTTTGCATTGAATTCCCACTCATATAAGGTGATTCCTTTGCATTTTACGCTATCTCCATCTGTTAAATGAAAAATATTTTTTATACAGGAATGCTAAATAAAATTGAAAATAAAAAAAAAATGGGATGGCAAATAGTTTCCTTTGAACCAGAATGCTAAATAAAAGTATCTCCATGAAAAAAAAATTTTTATAAAAGGTCCTGGGATAAAAAATAAAAGGTCTTGGGATGGCGATAAGCGATCCCCCACTTTGCGCCCAGAAAATTTTGCATTGAATTCCCACTCATATAAGGTGATTCCTTTGCATTTTACGCTATCTCCATCTGTTAAATGAAAAATATTTTTATACAGGAATTAAAAAGAATGACTTTCCTGAACCGAATGCTAAATAAAAGTAGTAGTGAAAATAAAAAATATAAAAGGTCTTGGGATGGCAAATAGTAAGCGATCCCCACTTTGCGCCCAGAAAATTTTGCATTGAATTCCCACTCATATAAGGTGATTCCTTTGCATTTTTTTCCATCTGTTAAATGAAAAAATTTTTATACAGGAATTAAAAAAGATTTTCTGAACCATCAAAATGTTGAAAAATAAAAAAAATATTTTTATACAGGAAAAATTGAAAATAAAGGTGATTCCTTTGCATTTTACGCTTTCCATCTGTTAAATGAAAAATATTTTTATACAGGAATGACTTTCCTGAAAATAAATAAAAGTAGTGAAAATAAAAATATAAAAGGTCTTGGGATGGCAAATAGTAAGCGATCCCCACTTTGCGCCCAGAAAATTTTGCATTGAATTCCCACTCATATAAGGTGATTCCTTTGCATTTTACGCTATCTCCATCTGTTAAATGAAAAATATTTTTATACAGGAATTAAAAAAGAATGACTTTCCTGAACCGAATGCTAAATAAAAGTAGTGAAAATAAAAATATAAAAGGTCTTGGGATGGCAAATAGTAAGCGATCCCCCACTTTGCGCCCAGAAAATTTTGCATTGAATTCCCACTCATATAAGGTGATTCCTTTGCATTTTACGCTATCTCCATCTGTTAAATGAAAAATTTTTTTATACAGGAATTAAAAAAAGATTTTCCTGAACCGAATGCTAAAAAAAAAAGTAGTGAAAATAAAAAATATAAAAGGTCTTGGGATGGCAAATAGTAAGCGATCCCCACTTTGCGCCCAGAAAATTTTGCATTGAATTCCCCCACTCATATAAGGTGATTCCTTTGCATTTTACGCTATCTCCATCTGTTAAATGAAAAATATTTTTATACAGGAATTAAAAAGAATGATTTTCCTGAACCGAATGCTAAATAAAAGTAGTGAAAATAAAAATATAAAAAGGTCTTGGGATGGCAAATAGTAAGCGATCCCCCACTTTGCGCCCAGAAAATTTTGCATTGAATTCCCACTCATATAAGGTGATTCCTTTGCATTTTACGCCATCTCCATCTGTTAAATGAAAAATATTTTTATACAGGAATTAAAAGAATGACTTTCCTGAACCGAATGCTAAATAAAAGTAGTGAAAATAAAAATATAAATAGGTCTTGGGATGGCAAATAGTAAGCGATCCCCCACTTTGCGCCCAGAAAATTTTGCATTGAATTCCCACTCATATAAGGTGATTCCTTTGCATTTTACGCTATCTCCATCTGTTAAATGAAAAATATTTTTATACAGGAATTAAAAGAATGACTTTCCTGAACCGAATGCTAAATAAAAGTAGTGAAAATAAAAATATAAAAGGTCTTGGGATGGCAAATAGTAAGCGATCCCCACTTTGCGCCCAGAAAATTTTGCTTTCCTGATTCCTTTGAATGTTAAATGAAAAATAAAAGTAAAAAAAAGTGAAAATGCTAAAAAAATAGTGAAAATAAAAATAAAGGTCTTGGGATGGCAAATAGTAAGCGATCCCCACTTTGCGCCCAGAAAATTTTGCATTGAATTCCCACTCATATAAGGTGATTCCTTTGCATTTTACGCTATCTCCATCTGTTAAATGAAAAATATTTTTATACAGGAATTAAAAAAAGAGACTTTCCTGAACCGAATGCTAAATAAAAGTAGTGAAAAATAAAAATATAAAAAGGTCTTGGGATGGCAAATAGTAAGCGATCCCCACTTTGCGCCTGTTAAATGAAAAAATTTTTTGCATTGAATTCCCACTCATATAAGGTGATTCCTTTGCATTTTACGCTATCTCCATCTGTTAAATGAAAAATATTTTTATACAGGAATTAAAAAAGAGATTTTCCTGAACCGAATGCTAAATAAAAGTAGTGAAAATAAAAATTTAAAAGTTCCTGGGATGGCAAATAGTAATTGAACCCCCAATTTGCGCCCAAAAAATTTTGCATTGAATTGCCACTCATATAAGATTATTCATTTGCATTTTACGCGATGTCGATCTGTTAAATGCAAAATATTTTTATACAGGAATTAAAAGAGAAGAAATTCCTGAACCGAATGCTAAATAAAAAGTAGTGAAAAGAAAAATTAAAAAGGTCCTAGTATGGCAAATAGTAAGCGACACACACTTTGCGCCCAGAAAGATTTGCATTGAATTCCCACCAATATAAGGTGATTCCTTTGCATTTTACGCTATGTCGATCTGTTAAATGAAAAATATTTTTATACAGGAATTAAAAGAGAGATTTTCCTGAACCAAATGGTAAATAAAAGTAGTGAAAAGAAAAATTTAAAAGGTCCTGGTATGGCAAATAGTAAGCGATCCCCCACTTTGCGCCCAGAAAAATTTGCATTGAATTCCCACTCATATAAGGTGATTCCTTTGCATTTTCCGCTATCTCCATCTGTTAAATGAAAAATATTTTTTTATACAATTAAAAAAAGAATGACTTTCCTGAACCGAATGCTAAATAAAAGTAGTGAAAATAAAAATATAAAAGGTCTTGGGATGGCAAATAGTAAGCGATCCCCACTTTTGCCCAGAAAATTTTGCATTGAATTCCCACTCATATAAGGTGATTCCTTTGCATTTTACGCTATCTCTATCTGTTAAATGAAATATATTTTTATACAGGAATTAAAAGAAGATTTTCCTGAACCGAATGCTAAAAATAAAAGTAGTGAGAATAAAAATATAAAAGGTCTTGGGATGGCAAATAGTAAGCGATCCCCACTTTTGCGCCCAGAAAATTTTGCATTGAATTCCCACTCATATAAGGTGATTCCTTTGCATTTTACGCTATCTCCATCTGTTAAATGAAAAATATTTTTATACAGGAATTAAAAAAGAAGATTTTCCTGAACCGAATGCTAAATAAAAGTAGTGAAAATAAAAATATAAAAGGTCTTGGGATGGCAAATAGTAAGCGATCCCCACTTTGCGCCCAGAAAATTTTGCATTGAATTCCCACTCATATAAGGTGATTCCTTTGCATTTTACGCTATCTCCATCTGTTAAATGAAAAAATAGGCCATCTCCAAAATAAAAATATAAACAGGAATTTTTAAACAGGAATTAAAAGAATGACTTTCCTGAATAAAAATGTAGTGAAAATAAAATATAAAAGGTCTTGGGATGGCAAATAGTAGCGATCCCCCACTTTGCGCCCAGAAAATTTTGCAAAAATATAAAAGGTGATTCCTTTGCATTTTACGCTATCTCCATCTGTTAAATGAAAAATATTTTTATACAGGAATTAAAAGAAGACTTTCCTGAACCGAATGCTAAATAAAAGTAGTGAAAATAAAAATATAAAAGGTCTTGGGATGGCAAATAGTAAGCGATTTTTTGCGCCCAGAAAATTTTGCATTGAATTCCCACTCATATAAGGTGATTCCTTTGCATTTTACGCTATCTCCATCTGTTAAATGAAAAATATTTTTATACAGGAATTAAAAAAGAATGACTTTCCTGAACCGAATGCTAAATAAAAGTAGTGAAAATAAAAATATAAAAGGTCTTGGGATGGCAAATAGTAAGCGATCCCCCACTTTGCGCCCAGAAAATTTTGCATTGAATTCCCACTCATATAAGGTGATTCCTTTGCATTTTACGCTATCTCCATCTGTTAAATGAAAAATATTTTTATACAGGAATTAAAAGAATGACTTTCCTGAACCGAATGCTAAATAAAAGTAGTGAAAATAAAAATATATAAAAAGGTCTTGGGATGGCAAATAGTAAGCGATCCCCCACTTTGCGCCACTCATATAAAATTTTTGCATTTTGAATTCCCTGTTAAATGAAAATATTTATTTTTTCATATCCTGAACCGAATGCTAAATGAGTGAAAATAAAAATTCCTTTGCATTCCTTTGCATTTTTTGTTAAATGAAAAATATTTTTATCTGACTTTCCTGAACCGAATCTAAAATAAAAGTTGAAATGAAAAAATATAAAAGGTTTTGGCAAATAGTAAGCGATCCCCAGCGCCCAGAAAATTTTGCAAATTCCCACTCATATAAGGTGATTCCTTTGCATTTTACGCTTTCCATCTGTTAAATGAAAAAATTTTTATACAGGAATTAAAAAAAACTTTCCTGAACCGAATGCTAAAATAAAAGTAGTGAAAATAAAATATAAAAAGGTCTTGGGATGGCAAATAGTAAGCGATCCCCCACTTTGCGCCCAGAAAATTTTGCATTGAATTCCCACTCATATAAGGTGATTCCTTTGCATTTTACGCTATCTCCATCTGTTAAATGAAAAATATTTTTATACAGGAATTAAAGAAATGACTTTCCTTAAACGAATGCTAAATAAAAGTAGTGAAAATAAAAATATAAAAGGTCTTGGGTTAGCAAATAGTAAGCGATCCCCACTTTGCGCCCAGAAAATTTTGCATTGAATTCCCACTCATATAAGGTGATTCCTTTGCATTTTACGCTATCTCCATCTGTTAAATGAAAAATATTTTTATACAGGAATTAAAAGAATGATTTTCCTGAACCGAATGCTAAATAAAAGTAGTGAAAATAAAAATATAAAAGGTCTTGGGATGGCAAATAGTAAGCGATCCCCCACTTTGCGCCCAGAAAATTTTGCATTGAATTCCCACTCATATAAGGTGATTCCTTTGCATTTTACGCTATCTCCATCTGTTAAATGAAAAATATTTTTATACAGGAATTAAAAGAATGACTTTCCTGAACCGAATGCTAAATAAAAGTAGTGAAAATAAAAAATATAAAAGGTCTTGGGATGGCAAATAGTAAGCGATCCCCCACTTTGCGCCCAGAAAATTTTGCATTGAATTCCCACTCATATAAGGCATTTTGATTCCTTTGCATTTACGCTATCTCCATCTGTTAAATGAAAAATATTTTTATACAGGAATTAAAAAGAATGACTTTCCTGAAATGAATGCTAAATAAAAAGTGAAGTGAAAATAAAAATATAAAAGGTCTTGGGATGGCAAATAGTAAGCGATCCCCACTTTGCGCTCAGAAAATTTTGCATTGAATTCCCACTCATATAAGGTGATTCCTTTGCATTTTACGCTATCTCCATCTGTTAAATGAAAAATATTTTTATACAGGATTTAAAAGAGAGATTTTCCTGAACCGAATGCTAAATAAAAGTAGTGAAAATAAAAATATAAAAGGTCCGGAGATGGCAAATAGTAAGCGTCCTCCACTTTGCGCCCAGTATATTTTGCATTGAATTTCCACTCATATAAGATGATTCCTTTGCATTTTACGCTATCTCCTATCTCCATCTGTTAAATGAAAAATATTTTTATACAGGAATTAAAAAAATTTTGATTTTCCTGAACCGAATGCTAAATAAAAGTAGTGAAAAAAAAAATATAAAGGTCTTGGGATGGCAAATAGTAAGCGATCCCCACTTTGCCCCAGAGAAAATTTTGCATTGAATTTCCACTCATATAAGATGATTCCTTTGCATTTTACGCTCTCTCGATCAGTTAAATGAAAAATATTATTATACAGGAATTAAAAGAGGGATTATCCTGAATTAAATGCTAAATAAAAGTAGTGAATATAAAGATATAAATGTTCATGGTATGGCAAAGAGTAAGCGATCCCCCACTTTGCGCCCAGAAAATTTTGCATTGAATTCCCACTCATATAAGGTGATTCCTTTGCATTTTACGCTATCTCCATCTGTTAAATGAAAAATATTTTTATACAGGAATTAAAAGAGAGACTTTCCTGAACCGAATGCAACGTAAAAGTAGTGAAAATAAAAATATAAAAGGTCTTGGGATGGCAAATAGTAAGCGATCCCCCATTTTGCGCCGAGAAAATTTTGCATTGAATTCCCACTCATATAAGGTGATTCCTTTGCATTTTACGCTATCTCCATCTGTTAATTAAAAAATATTTTTATACAGGAATTAAAAGAGAGACTTTCCTGAACCGAATGCTACATAAAAGTAGTGAAAATAAAAATATAAAAGGTCTTGGGATGGCAAATAGTAAGCGATCCCCCACTTTGCGCCCAGAAAATTTTGCATTGAATTCCCACTCATATAAGGTGATTCCTTTGCATTTTACGCTATCTCCATCTGTTAAATGAAAAATATTTTTATACAGGAATTAAAAAAGAATGACTTTCCTGAACCGAATGCTAAATAAAAGTAGTGAAAATAAAAATATAAAAAAAGGTCTTGGGATGGCAAATAAAAGCGATCCCCACTTTGCGCCCAGAAAATTTTGCATTGAATTCCCACTCATATAAGGTGATTCCTTTGCATTTTACGCTATCTCCATCTGTTAAATGAAAAAATTTTTTATACAGGAATTAAAAGAAGAGATTTTCCTGAACCGAATGCTAAATAAAAAGTAGTGAAAATAAAAATATAAAAGGTCTTGGGATGGCAAATAGTAAGCGTGATCCCACTTTGCGCCCAGAAAATTTTGCATTGAATTCCCACTCATATAAGGTGATTCCTTTGCATTTTACGCTCATTTTTAAATGAAAAATATTTTTAAATGAAAAATATTTTTATACAGGAATTAAAAGAATGATTTTCCTGAACCGAATGCTAAATAAAAGTAGTGAAAATAAAAATATAAAAGGTCTTGGGATGGCAAATAGTAAGCGATCCCCACTTTGCGCCCAGAAAATTTTGCATTGAATTCCCACTCATATAAGGTGATTCCTTTGCATTTTACGCTATCTCCATCTGTTAAATGAAAAATATTTTTATACAGGAATTAAAAGAATGACTTTCCTGAACCGAATGCTAAATAAAAGTAGTGAAAATAAAAATATAAAAGGTCTTGGGATGGCAAATAGTAAGCGATATCCCACTTTGCGCCCAGAAAATTTTGCATTGAATTCCCACTCATATAAGGTGATTCCTTTGCATTTTACGCTATCTCCATCTGTTAAATGAAAAATATTTTTATACAGGAATTAAAAAATGTCTTTCCTAAACCGAATGCAAAATAAAAGTAGTGAAAATAAAAATATAAAAGGTCTTGGGATGGCAAATAGTAAGCGATCCCCCACTTTGCGCCCAGAAAATTTTGCATTGAATTCCCACTCATATAAGGTGATTCCTTTGCATTTTTACGCTATCTCCATCTGTTAAATGAAAAATATTTTTATACAGGAATTAAAAAGAATGACTTTCCTGAACCGAATGCTAAATAAAAGTAGTGAAAATAAAAATATAAAAGGTCTTGGGATGGCAAATAGTAAGCGATCCCCACTTTGCGCCCAGAAAATTTTGCATTGAATTCCCACTCATATAATGTGATTCCTTTGCATTTTACGCTATCTCCATCTGTTAAATGAAAAATATTTTTATACAGGAATTAAAAGAGAGACTTTCCTGAACCGAATGCTAAATAAAAGTAGTGAAAATAAAAAATATAAAAGGTCTTGGGATGGCAAATAGTAAGCGATCCCCACTTTGCGCCCAGAAAATTTTGCATTGAATTCCCACTCATATAAGGTGATTCCTTTGCATTTTACGCTATCTCCATCTGTTAAATGAAAATATTTTTATACAGGAATTAAAAGAGAGATTTTTCCTGAACCGAATGCTAAATAAAAGTAGTGAAAATAAAAATATAAAAGGTCTTGGGATGGCAAATAGTTAAGCGATCCCCCACTTTGCGCCCAGAAAATTTTGCAGACTTTTTTTGTTCATATAAGGTGATTCCTTTGCATTTTACGCTATCTCCATCTGTTAAATGAAAAATATTTTTATACAGGAATTAAAAGAATGACTTTCCTGAACCGAATGCTAAATAAAAGTAGTGAAAAGAAAAATATAAAAGGTCTTGGGATGGCAAATAGTAAGCGATCCCCACTTTGCGTCAGAAAATTTTGCATTGAATTCCCACTCATATAAGGTGATTCCTTTGCATTTTACGCTATCTCCATCTGTTAAATGAAAAATATTTTTATACAGGAATTAAAAGAGAGACTTTCCTGAACCGAATGCTAAATAAAAGTAGTGAAAATAAAAATATAAAAGGTTTTTTAAATAGTATCACTAGTTTTATTCCCCCACTTTGCGCCCAGAAAATTTTTTTTATTGATTTTGAATTAAATTTTCATATAAGGTGATTCCTTTGCATTTTCAATTTTATTATTTTATAAAAATTTCCATCTGTTAAATGAAAAAATATTTTTATACAGGAATTAAAAGAATGATTTTCCTGAACCGAATGCTAAATAAAAGTAGTGAAAATAAAAATATAAAAGGTCTTGGGATGGCAAACTAGTTCCCCCACTTTGCCCAGAAAATTTTGCATTGAATTTATTTTAGATGTTTGATTCCTTTGCATTTTCTTTTTATCTCCATCTGTTAAATGAAAAATATTTTTATAATTTTTTAAATGAAGCATTTTCCTGAACCGAATTTTAAATAGTTTTATTGAATTTAAAAATATAAAAGGTCTTGGGATATGTTATTTTTTACTCCCCACTTTCTATTCTATAACTGTTTTTTGATGGCGTATTTTCATCCTTATTATTTTATTACTAGTTTTATTCCATTTTACAATTGTTTCTTTTAGAGAAAGCATTTTCAATATTTTTATTTTATTATCAGGAACAAAGATCTCATGTACTGAGGCACATTGAAGCACCTGAAAAGAATCTGGTGTCGCTTCCTTTAAAACAGCTCGAAATAATGCTACCAAATGTGGGAACCCAGCTTGAATTAATGCATTTAAACCATTTGTTCTTCAGCTTTTCTCAGCTGTCTCCGCTTTTCAGATGTTACCCAGCATTTCGATGTGAGAAGAAAGAACTAAGCATAAACTACAAGAAGACAGAACGCATGGTCATCAGTAAAAGGATGAGCCCGGCACGCGATTTACAGGTCGGGGAACACTAAAGTTAAGCAGGTGCTGAAATTTAAATGACGGGTGCGACGCTGAGATCCAAAGACGTCATGGAATGGCCAAAGACACATTCCAAAAGCTCGGCATAGTATTACGAGACAGAAGGATGTCTTTGATAACAAAGAAAAGAATACTGAACTGCTACGTGACATCTGTCCTCCTTTACGGCAGCGAATGTTGGGCGGTCTCCTCAAAAATGAAGAAGAGTATCGAAGCGGCGGTGGTATGGTTCTACAGAAGGATGCTAAGGATATCATGGACCGAGCGTGTGAACAACAATGAGGTTTTGGAAAGAATGCAAACAAGGAGGAAGCTTATACTTAACATGAGGAAGAGGCAGCTGTAATTTCTGGGACACGTAATGAGAAAGGAGTGTTTGGAGAATCTGATACTCACAGGTCGAATAGAGGGAAAGAGAGACAAGGAAAAGCAACGGGTGACATACCTAGCCGGTTTAAACAAGTAGATGATTTGGGGGAAGTAGCAAACGGACGAAACTTATTGAGAGCTACAAGTGATATGGAAAAGTGGAGAGCCATGATCGCCTACGCCCTAAAAGGACACGGCATATAAAAAGAAGTGACGCAGAGTCAACGTAACAGAATTAATGACGCTTGTTTACATTTTCGTTGCATGATAGCAGCGTCAATCGCCGGGGGTTAATCGTTGGCGTGAACATCCAAGAGGCGGACACCTGATCCGACCGCAGGACCTGCTTTCAGGATTTTCTTCCATACACATATTGCATGTGCATATAAATACTTAAAATACTTTTGAAATGAAGATATATAGGATAGGCAAAATGATGAATAATCTTGCATATAATATGTTATGACATAAAAGATTGCTGTAGACCAATTAAAGGGATTCCTGGAAGTCCATGCCTCAAAGAAATACAAAAAATTATTCTCACAAGTACAGCCCACACTTTACGAAAGGCTTTATATATGTAATTTTTTTTTTTTTTCAGTGGAAAGTGTCATGATGCCATTTCTAACCTTAGTTCTTTGGGCGGTACCCGGAAAGAAATGTGTAAACGCCATAAATCCAAGGAAATAATAATAATAATAATAATAATAATAATAATAATATCGAAATCTCAAAAATGTGGACATGAGGACATCAACAATTCCAGTTGTAGTTGGAGCACTCGGATTGATTGTAAAAGGTTCTGATAGACTCATTGAAAGGATTCCTGGTAGCCCACGCCTTAAAGAAATACAAAAAGTTATTCTCACGAGTGCACCCCACACCTAACGAAGGACTTTATATATGTAAAATATCTGTGATCTTTCGTTTTACCCCTTTTTTCCAAAAAAATGCTCAGTGGAAAATGTCATGATGCTATTTCTGATCTTTGGTCCCTGACCCGAAAAGAAATAAGTACACACCAGAAATCAAAGGAATAATAATAATAATAATAACTGATCATCTTGTATCAGGTTGCACGATATTGGCACCCACTGAATATAAAACCCGACATGACAGAGTGGGCCAATATCTGCATTGGAAAATCTGCAACTTCTAAGGGAAGGAAACTGAAAGAAACTGGTATGAACTCCACCCAGACCCGGTTACGGAGATAGGACCTGTTACAATTCTATGAGACTACACTATACACACTGACAGAACAATCAAAGCTAACGACCCAGACATTGTTATTAAAGACCACAAACAAAAAAAGTGCCTCCTTATTGATATGGCATTCCCAGCAGACTGCAATGTGTGGCACCATGCATCCAGGCAGAGAAGGAAAGGTAAAAAGGGAAAAGGAAAGAAAAGGAGAAAGGAAGGGAAAAAGTAATGCGAGACAGATCATAGGCGATAAGCGAACACACACACACGGCTTAAGAGGCAATAAGAAAAAAGGGTTATTTTGGATAAGTGGCAAACGGCGGAAAGAGTGTCATTACAATGACAATGAGATTGAGTGGGTAGGGAAGTGTTATCTAAACTATTGGTACGAGAAGGCATCTTACTATCAAAACACAGGCCGCCGGCCAAGGGAAAAATTCCAGCGAAAATGTTATTTCGATAAGTGACGACAAGAAACAGGCGACAAAAAAAAAGACTTTTGGACAGATATGAAAATTAAAGGCCACCTGCGAGCAATCATTGACCGATTTTCCTACTGGCCTGCGCGAATGGAATTGTGTTATCAAGAAATGTTCGCCAAAGAAAGTCCACTTGAAAACGTTAGATTTTGATAATTGACAAAACACAGGTGTAGCTTGGAGCCTTAGCTGGATATGGAAAATTAAAATCCCACACAAGCCGTCTCGCTAATTAAGCTCATTTCGACAAAACAAACTTTTGCCCTGCGATAATAAAATTTTGTTATCAGACACATGAACCGAAGGAAAATGAATGGAATAAGAAATGTTTTTATTTCTTCCTTGGAGACGTCAGACTGACTGAAAACTTGGAGAAAATTCTTTTCTGAGAGCATGCCGGAAAAACCAGCCGTCTGATGAAATAGCGATAAACTGCTTGACAAACGCCACGTGTTGAACAAAGAGTTGTCATATTATCCGTTCATGATAACGGGGATTTAATTAATTTTTTTTAGTTAAGCAAGGTATTTTTTTCTGAAACAAAGCCGCGGGTTGTTCACGCCCGACTAAGACGTCATTGGTCAAGTGGTGATCACATGACGCACGAAGGAGGAGGAAAGATACCCGACCAATGACCTCATTGGCCGAGAGTGATCACGTGACGCACGAAGAAGGCTGTTGACGCCCCCATCCAGAGTATAAGTATGAGAAGCCGCTACGAAGAAGTGGGCAGGGCAGTTCACGCCCCTCAGAAGCATGGTGAGAAAGTGGGAGTGAGAAAAAAGTTACCAAAAATGGAAAAGAGTGGAAAGTCCCTAACCAGAAATAAAAGAGGTGGATATGTATTTAGAATTATCGAGGAACTCCCCGACGCCAACAGACCCAACCCGGTTTTTGTCGGCGTCAATAAAAAAACCAGGCCCCAACAGGCAGAGATCAGTTCGGACCCTGACGGGCAGAATACAGTTCGTTCGGCCCTGGCGGCAGAGATGATAGACCAAGATAGCTGACCAAGATTCACGCAAAATTTTGGACTCCTCTTCAACCAAGAACAATTATTTTGAAGAGCGACTTAGAACCAGACCACAGAAATAAGTTTTTCGACATTCGTCCAAAGACACACCGAAACACAAATTTCTTAGAGAGCAAACAACTTGAAGCGTTAAAACTTGCCTAGCGAAAGCGACGTGTCACAATCCACAGAGCGGGTCGGGAGATAGATGCAGTCCTATGTATCGAACAACTAGACATAAAGTTTGTTACCTTTTTTCTTTGATACTTTGAACTTTTTGAGTTTTCATTTTATTTTCTTTTATGCATATTCGTGTGTTATCACCCCCGTTGAACTCAATTTGCATTACGGCCCCAACCCCTGTTTGATCTCGTCTGTCTAAGATCAATTCACAACGTGGGTAGGCAGACTGGAGATCAGTGCAGTTACCTTGGTAACCAGGCGTTGGAAGCACGTTGGGAACGGCGAGGCTGATATCAAATCTAACCAGATTCCCACCCGAATCACCAAAAGGTTAGAACGTCACATTTGGGTGCCGCGACCGATACCAAGCCAGTTGGTCGTCACAGTACGAGACAACACGACTGACGCGACAGGCGAACGTCACGTTTGGAGCAGCGACACCCGGACGGAGCAGCGAGGAGCGAACAGCTGGCGCCGCGGCGAAGACGTCACAATTGGTGCTGTTTAGGGACGTCACAACTGGTGTCGTGACCGGGATAGGACCCTGGAACGGCCACGTCACAACTGGCGCCGTGGTAGATCAGGATAGAACGTCACAGTTGGCGCTGCGACCGGGGGACGACGTCACAAATGTATCTTTGAAGATATTCAAAAAGCTGTCAAAATACAAAGACCTTGAAATAGAAATCTCAAAAATATGGCACTTGGGAACATCAACCATCCCTGTCGTATTTGGAGCCCTAGGATTGGTTGGAAAAGACTCCAGTAGATTAATTGAAGGGACTCCTGGAAGTCCATGCCTCAAAGAGATACAAAAAATTGTTCTCACTACAGCCCACACTTTACGAAAGGCTTTATCTAGGTATTTATTTATTTATTTTTTTTTTTTTTTTGTCAATAGAAAGTGTCATGATGCCATTTCTAACCTTAGGTCCCTGGGCGGGAAAGAAATGTGTAAACGCCAGAAATCAAAGAAAATAATAATAATAATATGGTATATAGGTGCACCTCCAAAATTCTAGATGATTAGATCCTGGCATCTAGTCATTCAATGTCTTGAAAACCAAACGAGTGACGTTCCATCATCACCGATCAGACCCTGCACGTTCATCTATAGCGATGAACTGGTGTTCTCTCAGAGAGGCCCTGTTTCTTGAGAGCCCATCGGGGCATAAATCTCAAACCGGATGTCGTGGGACTCGTACATATGATTCATCGCTAAAAATACTGGGAAAAATGGTTGGCTCCCTGTACAACTCCAGTAAGTACCCGGCCCCCTCCTCTACCTTTACAAGAAGCAGATCAGGCCGAAAATCGAGTATGATCTGTACAGTTTTCATTTTCCAGTGTCAGTAGAGTCCAAACAGCGTCTCCCCAGCCTTGTGGGTGATTAATTACGCTTTTCTCACAGACGAAACATGGCAAATCTCTCGCTGCTCTATCGATGGAAATTGTTCAAACGAGCTACATTCCTTAGTTCAGCCTGTTCCATCTTTCCCGGCTAAAATCCAATATGCCACGCACATTGTAGCGGACTATCCTCATACCCTTCGTATTCAATTATCTAGATGCAAGTTCTGTTCGTGCATCTGCTTTGTGGAACAGACTCTCAAGAGGACGCTTCCCAGTTTCTTCGTCCTGGGTATGACGATAAACTACATCGGGCAGGTAATTGACTAATAAATGTTTTGAGTTTTTTGTGATTTATTTATTTATTTTTTTGTCAGTATGTAACATTTTTAGCTAGCTTAAAAACCGCCCTATCGATCAGCATTTAAGCTAGCTCCTGTGGAGGAATCTTGGTTTCGCCATCATGACAATAGCTAGGGAGGTGTAGATGTGATAGACATCAATAAACTACAGAAGAACCCAAAATTGATCGCTGCATTTAAGTATTGAATTAATGTTTACCTTTTAAAAGTTCAACGATAATTTGATGTACGTAGATCCTTATTTTTTGTACAATTATTTTTTATTTCGTGGGCGACAGAACAGGAGACAAATTATAAGATAAAATTAATATAGTGTAAAGATGGGAAAATAGAAATCAGAATTAGTTATACATTCAACATTTGAAGAGTTAGAGAAACATAATAGCTAATTAAGTAAAACCTATATTATGGAATATAATATATTAATATATATTTTAACCTTGCATTATCTGTGAATATGAGCCCAACGTAAATCGTTCTCTGTGCCTAATTTTTCTAGGGCTTTTAAATAAGCAATGAATCATTGAAATCGGACCAGTGGGAGCGGAGGTGTTGCTTGAACACACACACGCACAAACACACATACATAGACTGTACTTTACATATGAGACTTTCTAATCGGGAACAAACTTAAGCAATGATCTAATAGAAACTGAACATTTCCAAGTTTTCTAGGAGAGTAGAAAATACAGTATCTCTAATGCACATCTAAAATTCTAAATGATCAGAGCCTGACATCTAGTCTATCCTCTGAGGTAACGGGGGGGGAACTTGCTGGTCACATTCAATAATAATAATAATAATAATAATAATGCTGGGAAAATGGTGAAGACCTTCCCGATAAGACATCAGAAGGATCTTCGCCATTTAAACAGCTCAATCATCCTACACTTGTTCCCTCTCACTTGGCCTATGCTGAGCGAATGACGTGAAATTTAGTCCGGTGTAGGACGAGAAACCACATCCCGCAAAAAAGCCTCTGATCGGGAGATTTGCGGTTTTGAGAAGCGTGGAACCACCACTAAATTGCCGTTGTTCCCGACTCCAACCTGACCCGGGGTGGTAGCACATTTTAAGGTCCCAATCGTGGGCAAATACTGAATACCCAAACTGGGGTCAGAACACTATGAAAATATTAAAAAAATACATTTTTATCGTAATAATTTCCATCAATAGATTTTAATAGTAAAAGAAATACCAAAACTCCGAAGAAAATTCATTTTCGGCATTAAATGACCCATAAAGTGTTGATATGCCGTTAAATAAACCAAACCAGTTTCTTAACTTGTCCAAGTCTAGTCTTAACCGTTAGCTTCCCCACATATTCTCATAAACTGTGCCACTTACTCTGCAACCCTCTACCTCGAGTGGCTCTTGGGTCTTGTACAATGTGTACATTATTGTAAAATAAAAAAAGAAAGAACATACCAATTTTGCATTTTTTAGCCAGGGATTCGATGTTACTGCTGGGATCTGCCCCCATCGAGAGCAGGCCCACCATTGGTGTTCGATTATTACTCTCCTCCCATAATTTTGTTAAGTCAAGGATGACCCCTTCGGCATATTTATCCCCAAGAGTGTCAGCGATGTACTTCCTTGCTTGGGGGAGTGTCCGGTCAGGGCACCAGCAACGGATCAGAAGCAGACGTCGGAAAACATCCAGTGACGAGTGGTAGCCCTCAGGGATAATTTCTTCCTCGGGGCTGTTTTTGTCAAACCAAGATTTCCATTGTTTTTCGTTTCGGGTTACCTACAAATAAATAGATAGATAGATAGATAGATAGATAGATAGATAGGAAGGAAGGACAATAGGAATAAAAGCAAAAGGGAAACTTATCTTGGCCAACACGTTTCATCTTCTGTGGGATTTTATCATAGTAAATATAAGGATTTTATTTTGCAACAAATATTTAGATAAAAGAGCAAAAATGATATTGATTTTTCCAAGATTTTAAAATAGATAGAGAGACATGAAGAAACTGAGATAGATACACAGATATGAACAGTGATAGATAGATAGATAGATAGATAGATAGATAGATAGATAGATAGATAGATATGAACAGACTGAGACAGATAGAAATGAAAGAGACAGTGAAAGACGGAGGAAAACAGACTCAAAGAAATGGGATGGAAAGAGAATTGTTTTTGTTTGGTTTTCAAACCGAATGATGTTTTTCGAGCGTTTTTTAACTATTCCATCGCATAAACATATTTTATTAAGATTTTCTTTTGATAACTTTCGTTTTTAAGTTTTAGAATTTTTTCCCCAGTTTTCCACTTCCATATTCTGTTCACTTACTGACTTATTTATAATTTTGTTCATTTATTTCATTGAGATAACGACTGGTTTCTTTATTGTCCCATCCAAACTATCAATTTCCTAAAATATTTGTTATAATGTAAGGGAAATAAAATAATAATAATAATAATAATAATAATAATAATAATAATAATAATAATAATAATAATTGGAAAAAGAAGAATTATGATGATGATGATGATAATATGATATTTAAGAATACTATAAAATAAAATAATATAATATAAAGTATATCAAATAATAATAAAATAATACACATAAGAATAATGTATAATTATATAATACATACAATATATATAAATAATTATTAATAATAGTTTAATTATAATAAATACGGATGAAATAATTAAATAATATAAATAATAAATGCGACTCATAATCCATGGGAGATAACTACAGAAAAATGAACGCAAAGTTACCTCCCTTGCTAATTTATTTTTAATTGTTTTACATTGAACCACATAGAGTGAAGATTGTATTACGTCAATCAAGCAACTTTAACTAAAATCAAAGCAAGTATTCTAAAATTTACACGAGATTTGAGAAACAACCGATCTTCGCTACACTAAAGTGTTGAATATGGACTGAATTTCTAAACATGGAAATTTGGAAAGATGGCGAAATAATATATCGCTTTGACAGTATGATGTATATGATCAATGTTGGAATAGGCGATATAAAAGGCATTTAAACCAATTAATAAAACCAAGATATACGAGGGAACTAAAAACTCAACAAAGATATTTACCCTTGGAAGTTTCTGAAGGATACTTTTGACTTGCTAACTCCAATTATAACCACTCGATAACACAATATAAGTAAAAGAAAAAACAAATTCAAGGGAAGTGTTAGAAATGCACTCCCCCCCACCTCCGAAAAGAAAATGCGTATCTTAAAAAGGCGGGGTGTTATGTAGAAAGACGACCAACCTTCCCTACACTAAAGTGTTGAATATGGACTCTTCCATTGATTACAGAAGTAGTCACAAGCATGACACAAGGAAGTCGCCAAACTGCATTCGCTGCAGTGGAAAAACGCCTTTTTTCAGTGTAGTGTCGTAGCTCCGTTGTGCAAGTTTGTTGAAGACATGATGGTTAGCATGCTGTGCGGAAAGTTCTTTGTCTTCGAGGCCAGTTCCGTCTGTAGCAATATAGTACCGCCGTTGACTAAGGCTGAGCACTATGTGTTCCTTTGCTTACTGGGGGTTTTGCGAGTCGTGATATGGACGACGCGACAGGAGGAATTCCATGGGTCCCAGAAGATAGATAGTGATGACAGTTCTCTGGTGGGTGCGGGGCGTCTTTCGTTTCGGGTGTGACTTTCGTAACGG
Organism: Acanthosepion pharaonis; assembly: GCA_903632075.3. NCBI lineage: Eukaryota > Metazoa > Mollusca > Cephalopoda > Sepiida > Sepiidae > Acanthosepion > Acanthosepion pharaonis. Next base: position 2,271,760 of record CAHIKZ030000181.1, read on the forward strand.
TTTTTGTGTTTGAATGTGTGTGTATTTGAATGAGTGTTTGAGATGTATGGATATTTTCTATTTTTTTTAAAGTCCCGCATTGATTTCGTCTAGTGAGCTGATGTTACTGCCACAGTTAGGGCTTGGGTGGGGGGGTTATTACTAGCAAAATTTTGTTTAGTTTCTTGTATATAGTTTTGTACACATTTGTAAATATTCATTATATTTTTTAGATTTTTAATTGTTATTTTAATCCCCTCCCCTACAGATAATGATTTGTATATATGGGGACTAGTTAGGACTTCATAGAGTTTCTGAGGCATTATGGTGTATGAGGTAAGAATGGCAAGTAAGAATGTGTTGTTTTGGTGAAAGGAATATTGTTTGTATGTTTGGGTCAGTGTTTGCGGCTAGCTAAGTTTAATACAGAAGAAGATCATCCTTTTCCTCTTTCCCCCTTTTGGCCTTGTGTCCTATTTGTACATTCGTACAATAAATATTATCGCAAAGAGTGTCGTAATAACTACGGTATTCTCTATTATGGTAATATTAATCCACTTGATTAACTCATTAACTGCCATTTTTTTAATGCGCATTTTTGGCCCAGACAGGTGTCTTAGGAGTTTATTTATTCCTTATGTTTAATTTCAGTAGTTACCATTGTCGTTTTTATAGAAACTAGAACATCAAATATATATGTGTATAAAACATCAAAAAATAATATTGATTAGAAATAATAAAAAAATACTTTTCAAAATAGTCATTATTTTTCTACTCGTGAAATGTAAAATTACGACAGAAAGTGTCTTCTTACGGCTAATAATAAAAACTTTAAAGGCTAAGTGTTGTAAAATATACCTTTGCAAATGCAATGTATGTAAGCAATTCAATGTAAATACAAGGAATAACATGTAGTGAGTTTAATTTTAACAGATCCCCAAATGGGGCTCATGGCAGGTAATGGGTTAAAGAGTTCTTTCACTAAACTTTTATTCCAGTGTTTTCCTTTGGAATATTACTAACCCGAATTACGATATTTATTTCTACGAAAATACAGAAAATGTGACACAAGGCCTAAAAAGGGGGATGGGGAAAAAAGGATGGTTTTCATCTGCCTTAACTTTGTCGGTGTTAGCTCCTCCTTAGTTCCTTAATCCTTCACCAGGGGTCTCTCTCTGCTATAAATTCTGGATGACCTTTTGTCTCTCTTTTCCCCTCAAGCCTTGGGCCGTATCCCACCTCGCGTGGAGATGAGGTAATACTTTTCTCTTCTTTCTTCATTTCAGCTAATATCAATATATGAGCTCTCACCAATACAGCGTTTCCCAATTTCTGGGAACACGCTAAGAACAATACCAATACACGTACGTACGAACACTCACCATAATACACACACATAATATTAACCACACAAACTTAATGTAACTGTCCATGTGCTTGTAACTTGTTGTTAATACATATATTTGTTTATATATAATTATCGGTCTTGTTTGTTTTCTTTGGACTTATTAAAGTCTAACATTCTCACGTAGCTGGACCGACTACCAGGACATTTTAACCGACGTGTACATACGAACAATATACCTAACACCAAAACAACACATTCTTACTAACCTTTCTTACTACATCTACCAAAATACCTCATTGTCTCCGGGAAAATCCTAAATAGTCCCCATATGTACAAATCGTCGTATGTGGGATGGGAGAGGGGAATAAAACAACAAATTAAAAAGATCCCCATGAGTATATACAATATAAATTAATCTATTTACAATAAACTAAACAAAATCATGTTAGTAATTCCCCCCCCCCAATCCTTAAATGTGGCAGAAACATCAGTTAACTGGACGAAATCAATGCGGGACTATAAAAAATATAAAAACCATTCATTCATCCCTAGCACTCACACAGACACGCACTCATCCAGACACGACAACAAAAAACGAAAAACACACACAGGCGAAAAACGGAAAACACCCCGCATCCACCAGAGAACTGACATCACTGACCACCTAACGAGGGAGGGGATGGGGAATTAAACTAAAGAAAAAATATGGAGAGAAATAAAAGGGGTCAATGAGCAAACACACCCTAGCTAAGTTTACTAGAAAGAAAAAAAAAAGAAAAACTAAAGAAACAAAAAACAGCCTAATTTCAGGGGTGGGAAATTAGTCGTCGACGGGACAAAAGGAAGTCGCAAAGAGTGTCGTAATAACTACGGTATTCGCTAATAATGTTATATTAATCCACGCGATTAAACAATTCTTTCACTAATCTTGTGTTCCAGTGTTTACCTTTGGAATATTATTGACCCGAACTACAGGTTGGTTTGGTTTATTTTGTTTTACGGCATATCTACTTCAATGGGTTATTTAATGCCGACAACATTTTTAGGATAGATTCGTATGAATAGAATATGTATTCTTTGGTTTAGATTGGTTTGGTTTATTTTGTTTAACGGCATATCAACCTCAATGGCTTATTTAATGCTGACAACATTTTTTTTATTGCTGGTAATATTTTTAGGATAGATTCGTATGAATAGAATATGTATTCTTTGGTTTAGATTGGTTTGGTTTATTTTGTTTTACGGCATATCAATCACAATGGGTTATTTAATTCCGACAAAAAAATTTATTGTTGGTAATATTTTGTTTTGTCAAAAATCTGTTTCTGATAATATATTTCCTTCAAAATTGTATTGCTGGTAATAATTTTTTTCAAAAAAGTATTGCTGGTAATAGTTAACTATTTGCCCATAGCTGGGATCCTAACAGGTGCTACCACCCCGAGTCAGGGTGGACCTGGGAACACCAACAACTAAGAGGCGGTTCCACGCTCCTCAAAACCTCCTGATCAGAGGCCTTGCTGTCGGACTTAGTTTAACGTCTTACCCAGGACGCGGATGTAGTTTAACGTCTTACCCAGGACGCGGATGTAGTTTAACGTCTTACCCAGGAAGAAAACTACGGATTGATACGCACATTATAACAATTACTGAATAACTAGCTGAAGAATCCTTTGTGTATTTTTAATGAAACTTGGCACTGAACTCAACAGCGGTTCATGGTACAATATGCTTCTAAATTGATTTTGGAATTATGTATCTTTTAACCTGTATCTTGAGAACACACATACATACAGACAAGATTAGAGTTTTAGCATTATATTGATATATCATTAAATGGAATAGAGGATGCTGATAAAACTCGTATAAAAATGATTTCTTACGTTGAATACAAAATGAATTATTCGATTTCGAATTTTAAATTTAGTACTTTTTTATTCTTTTAGACTTTACATTTTACTCTCCTTTTATATTAAGCCTAATAAATATTTATCAGATTTATGTATGTGCTGAATTCATTTCCTTTGAGTTCAAATTTACAATCGAATGGCGTTGCACTGTTTTATAAATTCACCTTTCAGCCAGCCGCCAGCCGCATCTGCTCTAGCCTTTTATAAATTCACCTTTCAGCCAGCCGCCAGCCGCATCTGCTCTAGCCTTTTATAAATTCACCTTTCAGCCAGCCGCCAGCTGCATCTGCTCTAGCCTTTTATAAATTCACCTTTCAGCCAGCCGCCAGCCGCATCTGCTCTAGCCTTTTATAAATTCACCTTTCAGCCAGCCGCCAGCCGCATCTGCTCTAGCCTATTATAAATTCACCTTTCAGCCAGCAGCATCTGCTCTAGCCTTTTATAAATTCACCTTTCAGCCAGCCGCCAGCCGCATCTGCTCTAGCCTTTTATAAATTCACCTTTCAGCCAGCCGCCAGCCGCATCTGCTCTAGCCTTTTATAAATTCACCTTTCAGTCAGCCGCCAGCCGCTAAGAAATCTGTCCCGGTTTTCCAGGTTAAAAATATTGGGTTGAGGTTTTAAAAAATTGCGACAAAACGCGAGTAAAAAACAGCAGGATTAGAGCGGACAAACTCTCTCATTTAGGCGCGGACGAATAAAGAAAAAAACTTTTGCTCGGTGTGTAACAACAAAAGAAGAAAGTGTTTATTTACAACATACAGAAAAAAAAAAGGGTAAAGGGATAAAGACAATTAAGAGTGAAAGAAAGGAAAAAGAGAAAATGTCCTTTAAGGGAAGAGAAAATGTTCATGACAGAAAAAGGCTTGCTCAAAATATTTCTCTGGGCGCCTAAAAAGTTCTTTAAGCGAGTAGAATTTTGTTAAGGTTTAGAAACACTCACAGTTCTTGTAGAGTAGGAAAGTTGTTGGTAGATATATCTATCTCAATCTTGCAGTTGAGTGAGTTCATGGGTCGACGACAGAAGTCCAGTGTGCACTACAGAAGGAATGGTGAAACGAAGCAGCTTTGAATTGGTCTTGAATTGTGGGTCGACGTTTGTCCTTGACAGCTCTTTAGTAAGTAGTTCTTCTTTGGTTGAAAGTGGTTCTGAAGTTAACTGGAGCTCCCTATCGTCGATATTACAGACGGTGGGCTGAATTCTCACAGCCAAATAGGCAAAGATTCTCCAAATTTATGGAGATTTGGTAGGCTCCGAAGAATTGAGAACTTTTCGCTCCAAAATTGTTGAACAAATTCCCTGGTCCCTTCATTGGTCATAAAATATATTCTTATCTCTGATAAGAATCAGGGCCCTGGGGGCCGGTTTTGAAGGTAATGAAAACAGATTGGCGTAAGCTGTGAGGTTTCCCCAGACTTTATGGCACCATGGAAAGAATAATGGTGGTTGAATTCCTTTTTATATTTTCCATTTAGAGAGGAAGGCCCCGAAACGGTGCACATTCTCTCCTGATGAACTCAGTTTAAAATTCGAGAGGAACACATCAAATTCAGTGAAGTCATATGCCGTAGTGAAGCTCGGTGGAAGTGTCATTGGCATGAGGAGCATTACACATTCAGCTCGCTTCAGGTGAGTTTCAATTACTTTCCAGTAATTTCCTTCTCCAGTTCTCTCGTTAGTCAGAAAATATATTCTTATCTCTGATAAGAATCAAGGCCCTGGGGAGCCGGTTTTGAAAGTAAAAAGAGCTTGGAGTGAGGATAGAAAAAATAGCGAGAATGTGAACTTGTAAAAATATTGTTCTCAAATTAAATTCCAACACAACTGCATATGCTCTAGTAGTTTATAAATTCACCTTTCAGCCACCCGTTCGCCGCATATATAATTTTTATAGAAATACAAACAGACATTGCCTTTTTTTATAGGATTAAAGAGTAACCCCTGCTTTAATAGGCGTTTTTGGGAATGCAAAGTGGGATATCGTACAACCCTTTGCAAGAGTTAACCTACAGTTGTAAAGCGTTTCTCTTCTGAACGAATTTGAACTCAGAACAAATTAAGGTAAAGCTACCCATAAAATATAGACAGAGGTTTGTAATGGTAAAGTTAATGAGTGAATGTTTATAGGTGAATGGAGAGGCAGTAAGCATTGAGGACATATTCTGGATTTTATTCGTTCGTTTTATATAAATATGCTTATATATCAGGAAATTTTTCCCCGAATTCAATTTATCTTTTATCTTTTTTCTTTTTTTTTAATTTTCGTTCGTTAAAAAAATTACATTTACTTTGTTTAACTCATATTTTCAACATTAGTTAACAGAAATAACATTAAAAAATAATTTTCAAGGGAGATAATTATATATACAAACAGAGTTATTTCCCTTGGAATATTTAATGAACCTTACTGTTGATTTTGTAAATTAATGCAATAGCAAATACCGTTATTGTTTCATCATATAACTGAAGAATGACTACCAAATTTTCAGTTGTTAATAATATGACTACGCGAAGTATTTTTAGCATGGTTATTTTTGAAAATGTTAAAGATAAAGATTTGATCGAGTTGTTAAATTTACAATGTAATTGTTATATAATAACACTAAGCTGGGACGTAAAGTTAACCGAATTTATCATTTTGTTTCGCATAAACCAGACATCGAGATGAAAACTCTGAGCTAGAAATTTAAATTTTTATTCCTGATCTTTTTGCCTCTCACCGATGAATTAAAATTAAAGACAGAATGATTGCGTTACTGGGCTTCCAGTATTCCGTGATAGGCTTGTGATTATTACTACAATAATATAAGTATGAGAGTTCTTGGATTGCAAAGGAAAATATTTGTCGCTGATTACTTCCAGAACGAAGAGAACAAATCAGTGTAAGATCAGGGACAGAAAGAAATGTCGAAATCTTGATTTGCAGGTGCTATGTCACAAATCCCAATGCAGGTAACCAGTCAGAAGAATGACTCACTCACTCACTGATGACCGCCGCGATCGCTAAATACACGAAGTTTGACTTCTTTTCTTTTTCTTTTCTTTTTTTCTCCCGGATTCGGGATCACCAACTGCTTTTATCGGCAGAGCATTTTTCCATTCGTCGACAACTAAGAGAGGACGCACAATATTAGCATACCAAAATACTTTTTGATATAATGGAATATGCATACACCTGAGTTCCCCCTCACTGGAATATGATTGGCTGGTGTCCGTCATAAATACAGACGGACGTGTAGGTACGACAGAGTTTATGTCTATGACAACGCCCATTGGACTACGCGATTGGCTATCCTATTGGTCTACACCTATTACCTGCGACTACGACTACGACGAGTACCAGTCGATTACTGCTAGCGTGTATTACTTGGTTACAGTAGCCAAACCCACTTAGCTACTTCGATCAAATATATCCCTTTTCGGGACATATCACTTTTTACAGCGACTCCTACGGCTGACTTGTTTCTAATTTGAATATTCCGTCTTCAGCATATTATGCAGAATCCGTGCCTTTTTTTCGGCAAGTAATTTTCTTTTTCTCCACATTTTCCGCCGTAGGATACATGCGACATGTCGCTTGGTTTAACGAGGTAATTCGCCGTTTTCTCCGCTACAATAATAATGTTCATTTATAATTGGTAGTAGTTTGGAGAATACCCAGTAGTTATAATTTTGAAATCAGACCGTACTAGGAGTAGTAATATTAGAAATAGGACAGTGTCAAAAGGGTTGATACACCGTAAAAACAAATTAATCAATCTCCACGGTTTGGAATTCAGAATTGTTTTTCTCTTAGACTAGTTGATAGCCAAGGCTAAACAATCTACTCTATCCTGCCATTTAAACTATAGTTTGTGGGGAGAGAAGCGATGGATTCATACCTTTCCTGAAGGTAATAGTACAAAAAGAAACGCAACAGACGAGACCAGAATTTGAACTCGGCTCAGGGTTTCGAATTTGTGCGTCAGTGAACGTTATGCTACCGCCGTTCCTCATCAATAAATTCAATTGTCAAATTCATGATGTTGTTGCCAACAGTCCCATTTGAATCTTCTACGGAGATTGGCTTAAAATGTCGGTGTGGAGATGGTCTTCAACTAGTTGAATTAAAACCTTTTTTCTTAATCTTCTGTGCGTATTCGAACTTTATCCATTCACCTAAATTTCTCCTTGATCTAGCTGGGAAACGCTCAAGGCCCTCACGTAGTAAGAAGTCGTTTAATCTTTTCTTAAAATGGCATTTTTTGCAACAAAAAAAAAAGTTCAACCCAAGCAAGGTAATAAAGCCACTAAATGGTGGAGTAATGGATAGCGACTCGGATTGAGGAATCAGAAAGCCGAGTTAGAATTCCAATCGATTCCATTACATCTATTTACGTGCTATTACCCTTGAGAAAGGTATGAATCCTCTTCTTCTCTCCCCAGATATGGGTAAATAGAAGGACATGCCGTGTTCTACAGCGCGTGTGTAGATAGAGGCACGGTGGAGTAATGGATAGAGGCTCGGATTGAGGAATCAGAAAGCCGAGTTGGAATTCCAATCGATTCCATCACATCCACTTAAGTGCTAATACCCTTGGAAAGGTATGAATCCTCTTCTTCTCCCCTCAGCTAGAGGAAAATAGCAGGACAGAACGGGTTCTATAGCCTTGGATGGTAAATGGTCTACCGCAGAATGAAATGTCAACCTATTGCGGAAAAAAGTCTTGTATGGAAAGATACGTGATTGCCTAAGCGTGTATCACGCATGGCACATAATTGACTGAAGGAAGAATTAGAAAAAAGAAAATATTACTAAGAAACGAGAACAAAAGAGGAGTGATCAGGAGGAGAGCAGATAGCGATTGACATTGCATCTAAGTTTTTAAAGATTAAAGTTGCCTGGGAAGCATGGAGCCGGAAGGGAGTTCCGCATGCAAGAAGTGCGAGATAAGAAAATGTTCGCGTAGAACTTACGGTTACATCGTGCCAACTCAATTGCAAATTAATGAGACCTTTTCGCAAGTCTCGTACCGCGATTAAACCCATAAAAACTAGGCTCCGTAACAAAAAGCGAAATTTGTTTCCGCTTCAGTACAGAAAATGTAGTACAAGGCCAAAAATGGGGAAAAAGACGGTCTTCTATCTTAATATAAAACTTAGCTAGCCACAAACACTGACATTAATATAAAGGGTGTTTCAAAAAGAATACGCCAAAATCATTACACTGTTTTTTCAGGTCTATAGCATTGCAGTGGACTGAATCAGTGGTTATTTGATAGAGTAGTTATCAAAGTTTGATTGGGTGTCAGTTTCACCGCTGTCGTTAGTATAACTTCCGGTGCAGCTGAATTGTGGGAAGGTCAATCAAAATGGCGACTCCTCAGCAGTAGGCGTTTTGCGTGCTTGAGTACAGAGCACCCACATGAAACAATCTCAAGACAAGGTCTATGGTCCCTTTTTTCTTTGAAGGAAACACCGTTACAGGACAAACCTATCTCGAAATGCTCCAAAAATGGCTATTCACTTTACTGCAAGCAGATTCGAATGACTTCATTTTTCAGCAAGATGGAGCACCACCCAATTGGCATCTCGGGGTTAGAGCTTATCTGAATGAAAACGTGCCTCAGCGATGGATTGTGAGGAGAGGTGCTAAAAGACCTTGCTCTCTGTGCTTGGCCTGCCAGATCCCCGGACCTCACTGTGTGTGACTTTTTCTTGTGGGGGTATGTTAAAGACCAAGTTTATGTTCCAGCACTGCTAGCAAGTATCGATGACTTGAAAAATCGAATAACAGCTGCAATCAACACGGTGGACCGTGACATGAGGGGCACGTTTGGGAGGAATTCTCATATCGGCTTCATGTTGTCCGCGCTGCCGGTGGTAGCCACATTGAGCACTTATAAAACATGAAATGAAACTTGAATGTATATACAACACATGTGTTCATGCTAGAGGTTTGTAAGTTTTTTCGTTTTTGACACATCACGTGATGATTTTTGCGTATTCTTTTTGAAACACCCTGTATAACAATATTCCTAACACCAAAACAATGCATTCTTCTTTATCTTTCTTACTACATTCACCATAATACCTCATTGTCTCTATGAAAGTCCTAACTAATTTCCATATGTACAATTCAGTGCCTATGGGGGGGAGAGGAATAAAACAACAATTTAAAAACTAACCCTAATGTGTATATATAATATTAATTCAAAAAGCTATTTAGAAGAAACTAAACAAAATAATGATAGTAATAAACCCCCACCACAATTCCTAACTATAGTGAAAAGCTCATCCGAACAATTACCATGAAAGTATTAATAGAAAAGACACAGGGAAGCTACATTATGGCGTTGGTAAAGTGACTGGAACCGAGACGCCAGATCAGGACCAATAATATTGCTGATTCCTCTTTGGGTTTTATCAAGGAACTCTAGATAAATTATAAAAATGTTATTTTTTTATTACTTAGTCTTTAGTGTGGTAAATAAATGTCTAACTGTCTCGGTTGTTTTTTATCACGATCGTTGAGAAAAAAAAATTCTTTTTAGATATTTAACCTTGAGAAAAGATGTATTTTTAAAGCCAGGGGGTTGTCAAAATAAATTGTTAAAGTTGTAAAAATCCATTTTAGAATTTGCGGTTAAAGAACAGCCAAAATTATTTGTGAATTGTTGCGGATTCATTTTTTTTTTTTTTTTTTGGAATTTATGGAGAAATAAATTTTCATATTTACTGATCAATGAGAGACACGCTTTCAAGCTGTGGTTAAAACCTGGATGGAGTTTTTCTATAAAAAAGGACTGCTGTTAGCGGACGGACTAGAAAGCAATTAATCGTCGAGAAGGAAACATTAGCGCCCACGCTTTAAGGATAGAGGATTAATCCAACCGAAGGGGTCATAAATCAACCGGGGGGAAGAAAGAACAATCGACAGCTATAGGACCATGATAAAAAATACTTTTGAGTATTTTAGCAATCATTGTCTTTTAATTTTGAGGAATCGGAGAGCCGAGTTCAAATTCCAGTCGAATCCATTACATTTATTTACGTGCTAATACCTTTGGGAAAGGTATGAATGCTCTTCTTCTCCCTCCAGCTATGGGTAAATAGATGGACAGACTGGGTTCTATAGCCTTGAATGGCAACTGGTCTACCGCAGAAAGAAATGGCAACCTACTGCGGGAAAAAAATCTGCCTCGTCTGTCATGTATCGAAAGATACATGATTTCCTAAGCGTGTATTACACATGACTGACTGTCTTTTAATTACATTGTTCTTTTCATAAAATGTATATACTCTTACATAGCACTCTCCCGTCGTTTATCGGCGCATGAGGGTCAGCACCTCAGTTCACAGAACTGAACAGGCAGACTACAGAGACACATATGATTCGATTCTAGAAGTAAAGTCTTACGAAGAACCAAACACACTTTTTGGAAGAGCCCAATACAAAGAACTGGTGCACGGTGTGCCAAGAGTTCACCAAATGACCCTTCTCGAGTTTTGAATTTAGAGTTAGTCTTCTCCAAGACCGGTTATCATCCCAGGCTATAGAATCCAATCTTCCCTGCTATTTATCCATAAAAGTGATGGGGGGGGGAGATAATGAATTAATTCATTCACTGGACAGAAAATTTCTTTCTACGTTTTCATAAGAAGAATTTAAACGAAACGAACGTTCAGGTTTAACTTTTCAGTAAAGCACTACATAAAGCCTTCGAGACAACAATCTGTGGAAAGAAAACACGTAACCCTTTCCTGCTGAGTCATTCCTATTCACGCTATTTACATTATTCGTATTATTGTCCTCATCTTTGTCGTCATATTTATTACAACGTTTCGGCCTTTCAGTATCTGTCTATATTTCTGAGATGAGGTATTATGTACACTATTTACATTATTCGGACTATTGTCCTCATCTTTGTCGCCATATTTATTACAACGTTTCAGCCGTTGTACGCTCCGGACTTCTTCAGGTGGTTGGAATGTCGAACTGAACCCTTTATTTCGCTCACTGGGGTAGACTGTTCTAGTTTCACGTGCTACGTTAAATCACTGGATCTAACCAACGCCTTTATCCAATGTGCCATGTGTGTCCTTGAGGACATCTGTGTATGAATAATAATAATAATTATACTCTGAATAATGTAAACAGTTTACATAATACCTCATCTCAGAAATATAAACAGATACTGAAGGGTGATAAATATAGCGACAAAGATGAGGGCAATAGTCTGTATAATGTAAATAGTGTACATAATACCTCATCTCAGAAATATTTTTTCCCCTGCTTCTTATATGTAGGTTATAATTCGCGATAATCGACCGAAATTAGTAGTACTGAAAATAAGTATCAGAGTTTTGTTAACAAAGACAACAAATTTTATGGATTTGAAAATGAATAAAATTTTAATCGTAATTGTACTGTTTTGCTCAATTGTAATAATTGCCCGATTTTTATTTTGTTTTCTTACCTTTGGATATAATAAAGTTTTTAGAGGTTCGTGTTCTTTTTTTCCTATTATTTTTCGTTTAATTGTAATCATGCCTTGTTTAATCAAAATAATACCTTATAAATATAGCATAGAATGTACCATTTACTAATAATTTTAATAATTTTACTAATTACTAATTTTTCTTGATTTTCCCTGCTGAAATTGGTGTACATCTTATACACCCGTACGTCTTATACACCCGTGCGTCTTATACACCCGTACGTCTTATACACCCGTGCGTCTTATATGCCGTCAAATACTGTATTTACTTTCGGATTATAAGCTTACCTGCTCTAAGATCCCGGCGAATTGGTGAAGGTTGTTTAATTCTACTAAATTCAGCCACGTTATGTCGGAGATCCATCGATGCGGTTTCGACTGCACTGTGTTGAGGTCAAGAGAAGCGCCACCTGGTGTTAAAACAGATAAAAATATTTATTTTAACATTCATTGTCTTTTAATTACATTGCCCCTTTTTATAAAACGTTTCTACTTTTACGGGGGACTCTCTCGTCGTATATCGGCGTATGAGGGTGAAGAACCTCAGTTCATAGAACCGAACAGGCAGACTAAACACACACATATGATTTGATTCTATTGTTAAAGGCTTGCGAAGAACCAAACCCACTTTTTTTGGAAGAGCCGAATACAGAGAACTAGTGCCCGGCGTGCCACATGGTCCCCAAATGACCCTTCTCGGGTTTTGAATTTAGAGTTATCCTTCTCCCAGAGCGTTTGCCACCCAATGCTATAGGACCCAGTCTGTCCTACTAGTTTCCCATAGAAGTGATGGGGGGAAAATAATGAATTCATACCTTTCCAAAGTGTATTTGCGAGTGAGTGAATGAACTCGACTGGAATTCGAACTCGGTTCTCCGATTCCTCAATCCGAGCCACTCTCAATTACTTCACCGAGCCTCTGTTATGTTCACACACACACACACACACACACACACACACACACACACACACACACACACACACACACAATCTTCCGGGTGTCACAGTTATTTCCATTTAACTCAAGGACAAATGACCTAGTGGATAAAGACGTTGGTTAGATCCAGTGACTGGAGTTGTGAGTTCAATAACAGGCCACAGCAATGGTGAACCTAAAACTTGAGTTGAGTTAAAGGGAAATAATTGAGACATCTGGAAGAGGCATGGCACATGGAACTAGAATAATCTACCCCGATGGACGAAATAAAGGGTTCGGTTCGAAATTCCAATCACCTTAAGAAGGCCGGAGCGTACAACAGCCGAAACGTTGTAAATATGAAGATGAGGGTAACAGTCCGAATAATGTAAACGATGCAAATAATTATTTCCCAGATATTTAAATTTTTGTAGTGATTTCATTTTGGTTTCTCCAATTCCTAGTTCGTATCTTGAGTTGTTCGCATTGGTGACATCCACACAGTCTGCGTTCCTACAATTGATGGTTAGTCCTTTCTTCTCGCTTTCCTTTACTACAGTCTGTGGGAGATTCTGTAGTTTCCTTTCTGTGTCTGTCAACACCGTGTC